>UELU01137411.1:0-72778 GCA_900490025.1 Megastigmus dorsalis
GAGAACAGCCTCTCGAGGGGGTTGAGTCATGTAGAGGGGGTAAGAGGGCGCGCACTACGAGCAAGCGAGCGAGCGAGTGAGCAAGAGAGAGAGAAAGAGAGAGAGAGAGAGAGAGAGAGAGAGAGAGAGAAGAAGGCGCGCAAGCACCTGTGGATCTTTGAACTGTAAGCCGGTATACGAGTCACTCATCGGCCACCACCACCACCGAACCTTCCTTTCATTCCTCCCGAAAACCCTGAATGTACGCTTTAATCTTCCCTCTCAAGTCCATTGGCAACAAAGCACCATAAACCCAGGCCGTTTTTTCCGTCACCGGTCACATCTCGCGTACATCTAAAACCATTTCGTTTCATTCTGTCGAACCGTTAACATAGTGCAACGAGTATACAACATCAGTTTGAATTTAAAACAAATCGGTGGTGTGTTGTTTGAGCGTGTGGGGGACAAGAACAGTGCATCGGTGATACAGTGAATCTCCGCCAGGAATATCGATCAATACTTATACATCCGTCCCTAGTATATATAGCAATTTATAACGACCCAGTGCCTGTATATATATATATATATATATATAAAGATATATGCATAGATGGAGACCGAAGTTCATTCAATGCTGAAGCTTTAACGATCGATCGGTCGCTGAATCGTGTGGAAAGAGGATCAAAGAAGTATTCCCGTGCAAGATAATAGGGAAAAACGGCGAGATTTGGACGCGTGTGATTTCATGGCCGCAGTAACCGGAAGTGCGATACCGTGCACCAAAATGCGGTGGAAGATCTCCACCTGACACTACGTCTAACTCATACACGGGGAAAGAAAGAGAGTGAGGAGTAAATAGAGCGACGTAGACGCGCGGTCATTGACTCTGGGAGGTTTAAAACATAAATAAATAAATCGAAGGATAATTATATACTGCGGAAGGTTCGGTGCAGTCTTGTTAGTGAAGTGATTATTAACCAACCAAATTTGCCTCGATACTTTTGGTTGTATTCTTGATCTACGACTGTGTATCGACGCGTGTTTTTTATTTTTATTTTCTTCGTTCATTCTTTGGATATACGCTCGCAAGAGCCGAAGGAGGGAATCATTAACGAGCAGTGCTTGTCGAATCATTACTTCAGTCAGCAGGATATGCGATTGCGGACAACATGCCTAGCACCATCAGAGGTGAGTACAAAATTATGTTATGGCGGAAGGAAACCGGTTGTTATATACTGGAACGATACTAGGCCAACGTTGGCTTGCCGTAACGTTTGAATCCCCTCGAGTTTAAACAACAGAACAGAAAAGGGAAAGAAACATTTTAGTGCATTCTATCGTTGTCGATCGTTAATTATTCGTGTAACTGTTGGATGAGAGAATCTGTATAACGATCTTTGACGAATCACGAGTATCGATTGAATATCTGTTTAAAGCGGCCTCTACCGAGCTGGGGGTTTTCCGTATGTACGCGCGATCGGATGCAGGAGAAGGAAACGGATGAAGGTATATATACAAAAGGGGAATATCGCGCGAATCCCGATAGTCGCGGCGAGAGCGTCTTCTGCTTCTTTTTTTACCGTTTTCTCACGGCGCACTCGAGCGAGTCCCGCGAGCCGAGCGGTGAATGAATTTGCCGTTATTCGCCGAGTCAACGCGTTCTCTTCTCTTTCTCTCGCTCGCCTCGCTCGCCTCGCGCGTTCGTTGTTTACACGTTGATCAAGCCCGCTTACGCGTGACGAGTTCGTGCGTGCACATCGTTGCTCATTTTTGCTGCTCGGCTAATGACGAATTAAAGGGTCACTGACTCGCTGTGACTGCTTTTCCTGATGTTCATCCCTTTTTGGTCGAGAAATTCTCGGTATTGGTCAAGTTTCGGGTAATGATTCGGTTGGGCAAGCATTAGTTTTTGAGAAGTTAAAGAACGGAACGTTAACCTATGTAATTTGTGCAAGAACTTCGATCGAAAGCTTCTTTATAGCTACTCGACGATTTTCCCATTTGACCAAGTATTTTCTCATACTGCGGAAAATCGATAACGCGACCTAACGTAAAAGCCATTTTTACTGCGACAATCATACGACTAAATTCTCCCCAACAAAAAAAAAATTACTAAACCATTCCCCTAGATATGAAAAAAATGAATCTAAATCACGCGCACGTAAATCAATCTACGGTTTGCCAAACCAAAAAAAGCCACAAAAAAGAAAACAACAGGATATTTTTCAACCACAGGACCTCACTTGCTCGGTCGAGAGGGATGGATCACAAAAATTAAAATCGGTGCGTCGCGTGCGGTTCCAGAGACACACACATACACACACACGCACACAAACGCATACATTCGCTATAGTATAGACTGATGTAGCGTTGGCTTGGCGCAGGGTCACTCGGGGTCAGTAACACACTGACGTCTCCCGAAGGGGGGGAAAGGACGTAGAGTGCCCGTAGTATATATATATATATACACGCATGCACGTATACGTGTGTACGGTGCTATAGCACACACGATGTGCAGCAACTCCTCATATATACGTATATATACAGAGGCGACCACGGCTGGGTGCACGCGCGTGCGTGCAGCCTGTGGAAAAAGCAGGTGTGTATGTGTGTACCTGGTAGCAGTTAGGTATCGATCCATAATTAATAAACAACGAGGAAAAGCGCGCGCACTGCATAATGCTGTCCTCTTCCTACTAATAGCCTGAGCGCTCCATTCCGCGATTCAATAATATACATGTACCGCATGGGTCTATTTTGTGCCGGATTCTTATATTTATCCGAATCATTTATTTGATGATACAGCGCAGATCTGCGTCTGGTAAGAGTTTTGGAAAAACTTTTAAAAGGCCTCTACACACGTACAGTCTATATTATAAATGCTGGCGAATGAAAACGACGTGGTACTCAAATTGATCGTTAAAAAAGTTGTGGGTATTAAAATATGTTTCAAAGTAATGAAAGTGCAATTTAAACATATTTATAGAAGCCATCGTAAGAACGCATTATGATATCAACATAAAAATAATTTATAGCAGATTTGAAAATCTCGTAAAGAAAAATTTTATACGTCCATTTCATTACTCAATAATTTATACATTAAAAGAGCGATATTTGTTTTGTGACTTTTTCAATTTTAGTTTTTTCACTTAGGTCTCTTTGTAAAATTACAGAGGATTATAGGGAATAAGGGTGAAAGTGGTTGACCGAATGTTCAATGAATTGGTGGATATTGATAACAAGAAATTAACAGAGCGGAAATTGCAATTGAATTGTAATAATTGAAGATCAATTTTGATTAACAATGTATTCGTGGAATTTAGAATATGGATTATCAGCTTCTTGAATTTTAGAATATTAATGCTTACGAATGAACGGTATCAGAGAATAATTTTCAAACATTCACTTTGATAATCAAGCTTATTAGTCGTTTTGTATTCAACTATGCTTTACTTTAAGGGACTGATATTATATAGTCTCAAAGAAGTCGCTCAAAGCACTGCTAATGAACTAAAATAATTAGTTTCATTTGCGTTGTCATATATCGTCCTAGAATTTGATTTACTTGAATAAACAGTGAGTACATGTTATACTTACCGCATAAAATTAAGAGTAAAGCCAATATTAAATATGATTTTCAAAATGGTTTTATTATTGAATAGAATTTTAATTTAATATTCATAATGGATATAACACGTCAAAATAGAACAAATCGAAATATTTAATGTCAGTCAAAAGTCTATTATTAATCTCTAGTTGCTGGTGTGCTACAATATTTAATATTCATACGATTTCCGTATCGACATATTAGTCAATTTCAATTGCTTTTTTTTTTGACGAGTAAAAGATTTCACTCGTACCTATTTTATTATACTATTATTTACTTTTTTCATTTAAGCTACTTATTTTAATAAGTAATTAAAATATATTTAGCAATACGCGTATATTTAATAATCTTTCTAAATGCACTTTTATTAAAATGGTAATTAATCTTCTTTAATTTTAAACTCAATGCTTATTAAAATTAAATATAAAATTTATTCAAACATAACAAAAATATTACGAAAATATTAGTTGTATAATTAAGTATTAAAAACTATAATTTTATTAAATATAAAAATTTCCAAAATGCAATTTATTCAGTATTTTTTCAAAGCCTAAATAGAATCCATTAAAATTTAAAATAAAATATAAAACATTCTCTTTTTAAAATTTTGTATTTCTTCGAACTTCAATCGAAACTTCAATTCTCAAAAGTCAAATTTCTAGTCGGTTTTTAAAGCAGCTCTAAATTCCACAAACGTTCAAACACTCGCACCAAAAGCCACGCAAGTTCTATTAAAAAAAAAACTTCTACAAAAAGAAGAAAAAAGAAATGAAAAGAAAAGAAAAACTCATTTCCCCCAACAAAACCTCAGCCGTGACGAATAAGCATCTCGCCCAGCCGTTCCCCCTCACTCCCAAGTTCGACCCAACGCACCAAACGCATCGTTGCGCAATCTAGTGTTATATACCCCTCCCAAAAAGAAGAAGAGCCATACACCTTCCCAAAAACCAATATATAATCACCACGGAGCGCAAGAAAGATAGAAGGAGAGAGAAAGAGAGAGAGAATGCAGCAAATAGCCGCAACGGCAGGTGGCAAAGACCTTGGAAGGCTGTGTGGGATCGATCGGGTTTCCCGATCGGTTCCGGGCCACGAACACACACCAGCGCCATCGACTTTTTGGCTGGTGTGCCCCCATGAGTATAAAGTGAGAGAGAACGAGAGAGAGAGAGAGAGAGAGAGAGAGAGAGGAGAAGCGAGCGTCGACGTGCGGCGTCGGCTACGAACAAAAGCCAAGTTCAACGACCCCACTACACACACACACACTCTCTCTCTCTCTCTCTATCTCGCTATGTATGCGTGTATACCTGTAAGCTGTATAAGAGGGAGAAAGAGGGAGAAGCTTCGTGTTATACCTGACGCCGCACGCACGAGTATTAAATCCTTGCCTGTGTGTGTGTATGTGTGTGTGGAACAGGGACACGCCTTTTTTTCTCTCTCTTTTGTCCCGCAAAGGTGTTGTTCTAGGAGCACCGAGCCGGCGAATTTTAATTTTCGCGGCGCGAAAAGTCACGCGGGTGAGTGTTGCGAGTTGAACGTTATGTATGTATGCGGGTTGAGAGTCGCGCGATCGATCGGATGTAACACGATGCTAGCCCACACTCTTTATATAATTCACCCAAAACTCATACGCACAGATATCGGTCTAAAAATCGATCGCCAACTCCTGTTAAATACAAGTCTCATTATTAGTCCGATGCTGTAAAGTCAAATTCTTTTTTAAAACTCAAAAAAGAAAAAGAAAAATAACGAAACATATGTCATCAGTAGCGGGTGCGCATACGTGAAAAAAAAATGCAAATGACTTATTTCCACTTCCTCCAGAAGTTGTGTGTGTGTGTGTGTACAGTGCAGGTAATACAGCCTTTCCATAATCCATGCATCGGGCCAGGGCCAAAGACGCGCGTCCGGAGCTGCAGCGTACCAGTGCGTGCGCGCGCACACACACACACACGTGCACATGTATATATACAGAGTCCGGAGGTACCTGTTCATCAAGCAACATTTTCGTGTCTGCCTTTATAACACTGCACGTATATATACGTGTATAATGGCCTGCAGGCCCGCGAGTTTAATCTACCGTTATGCGTGCCTCGTGCACATGCGTTTCGGAGTCTCTCTCTCTCTCTCTCTCTCTCTCTCTCTCTCTCTCGCTCCAGCGCATTGCGCTCTACTGCTGCTGCCGCTGCTTCGTCTTCTTCTTCTTCTCCTTCTCCTTCTTTTTCTTTTTTTCGAAGAGGAGTATTACTTAATAGCGTGGAAGAAAAAGTATGCTCAGATGTCATACATTGGATAACGAATGAGGTCCGTATAGCCATTGCATAACTCCGTCTAGTTGAGAGTCTTTTTTTGAACGGAACGATAATGTTATGGGAGATGATTGATTTGTATGATTTGGGTGCACGTGTGATTTTTAAATTAAAAATCGCGGATGCTGGGTGTATGCGCGGATGTGGGATGTATTTTTTTTTATAGGTGAGATATTTTTAACGTAGAACGGAGGAAATAAATGATTTCGCTCAATGTAGCTTGTAATTGTTTGAGGAAATAGACGATCGCATTGGTCCTCGGGAGCTGCATTAATTTCAGCGAAAATTCTGCCTTTGTATTTTGTCCATTGCAAGATCAAAATAAACGTTACTATTTTCACTAAAAGGAAGGAAGAGGAAGAAAGAAAGAAAGACGAAGAAAGAGTGAACAGAGGTAAAAGAGAGCGAGGACAGGACCCAAAGAAGGGAAAAGTGCATCATAAGCAGAAAAAGGTAGAGAAAGAATAAAAAAATTCTGGAGGAGTGAGAGAGAAAAGGAACATAGAGAAGGAAGAAATAACAGTCCTAAGCGAGACAGAAAGAAAGAAGACACGGGTGAAAGAGAAGCATAGAAGAAAGAGAAAAGTGGAATAAAGACATGAGAAAGAAAAGAGGACGAGATAGAGAGCAGGTTAGATAGAAATAGAAAAAAAAGAGATATAAAATAGAGCGAAAATAGGCAAATAGGAAAATGAAGTATTTTAGAATAGAGAGATAAGGGAAATGCTGGACGGCGACCAGAAGGAAAAAGGCTTATAAATAATACATGTGTAATTTTGTATAAAATTTGTAAAACATAATGTTAAAATAAAGATTAATTATTATTATTACGTTACTATTTTCGTAGAAAAACACTTGCAGCTCTGCATTGACACCATAAAAATGCATCGTTCACCCCTTAACTAAATGCAAAGAACGTCTAAACTTATAACGCACGACAATTGCACGGCAATAATACAAAGACCAAAGAAGAAAGATGCTGGCATCAGCATCGCTCGTCATATATACGTGCGCATATGCCCAAGTACGTAACTCAATCCTGCCAGTTCAGCCCCAACATCCAATAACTCACCGGCTGGATATAGTATGAGTCAACTCTCGCGAGCGATACAATGTGCGCAAATGCAGTTCCAACGATAATGTCAACGCTGTTGTATTTGAAAAAAAAAAAGGAACGAATGAAAGAAGCAGAAGAAGCGAAAGAAAGGACGAGCTAGTGAGAGAGAGAGAGAGAGAAAGAGAAGAGGAGGAAGCTCAAGGCAAGTCAGAAGGAGAACTCGCGCTTGAGTCATTGAACTCGGCGTGACTTGTTTCTCTGTCTTTCTCTCTCTTTCGCACACATACACACGCACACAACCTATACCAGCTGTTTTCTTTGCTCGTATAGTCGTGGGTCCTTCGACGGTTTATAACAGCCGATATCGCGCGCTTGCATCATATCTCGCCTGGGCAGTCCTTCTTCGTCTTTTCTCTCTTTCTCTCGGTCGCTCGCCTCAGCTCTCGTCTATTAGACGCGCTCGACTAGTCTCTCCCTTTACGTTTTCGTCGTTTTCTGTACCTTTTCAGAGATGATGAAATTCATCCCACGCGCCGCGTCCGATACTTGTCTTTTACTACCCAAATCTCACCTTCTTTTTTCCTTTATTGGCCTTACGTGGGACAGCATTGGGCAGCAGCTTCTAGATCGTTAAATTAGAATCAATGGTATAGTTATTGTCTGCATTTATACTTTATTACTGCGATATAACAAAATTGAAATTAATGCTTACGCACACCACTATCGCGTGCTTTGCATTTAAAAAACCTATAAAAATGTCGTATCGATGACACTTCCGCATACTTTGTTTAGCACACCCCAAAAAGCTGTGCTGCTCGAACAGTAAACACACATTCCCACCGATTCGAGTTTATAAGCATCAGAAAGGGTTGGAAGAGTCCGTCCAAAAATCCGACACCGTAACCCCAATGAACGCAAATTTACCGCTCTAAGAATTCTAAGCTCGTGTGTTATACGCGTCGGAGGGAAAAAATAAAAGCGAGGAGTATTGAATTCCTCGGTCGTGGCTTTGCGTATACAGTCCGTCATTGTCGTGCTGCTGCTGCTGCTGCTGCTGCTGGCGCTGTCAGGAATTTTTTCGGCTGACTTGTCTCGGTGTGTGTGTATGCATATGTACGTGTGAGTGTGTACGCTGGGTTCGTCGACCGCAGGTGTTCGGGGTCCCGCTTTACGAAATACGGGTATGCGTATATACCTGTGTATATATAGTCAAGCGGCTCCTTCTCTTTGATTCTTCTTCTTCTTCTTCATCGTCTTGTTCTCCTCGTTTCTTTTTTCTTCTCATTGCGTACAGAGAGACGCTGCTTTTTCTTTCTCCGTTTCTCGAGCTAGAGCTTACTTTTTTAATCTTCACTTTTTTTTTACTTCTTCCGGAATGAGGGAAAGACTACTCTATCTCTAGATAGGATTTAAAAGATTGGGCAAATAGAAGGTTTCGTTAAATTACTCCATGTCATAGAAGTTTTTGAGTGAGCGAAGTTAAAGTTTTTAAGAAAAGGACAGAATCATATTCGTGGGAAACTTAAATACCACTCAGGAGGTGAAGTGGAGATTCGTCAGTCCGTTAAATCGGATTTTCGAGGGAGGGATTACAAACGAATTTTTTACTTTATGCTGGGAGGACGATCGGGTAATAAAATTAAGAATTTTCGTCGGATAGCTTTATACGGTATTATCTAGTGGCCTTTGATTTATATTATAGAGATTCTCAGGTGGTATATACGTGCTTGAGGAAACGCGTAAGAATGGGAAACTCCTAGGGTTACAGAACCGGAATATCTTCAAATCACGTATCTAAGACAAATTTGAAACTTATCGAAGCAGTAAAAAATCAAACCTCTCTCAAAATCGTATTTCACGTTGTACACATCATTTAGTATAAAACTAAGCTGTAAAAGCTTCCTCAATAAAGAATTTTTGTGAGCGCGTTGAGAAAAAAAATGAAGCTTTAGCACCCGATTCCGTAACAGCGATAAGAGAAGTTGCATAACAATCTGCTCTGGAAACGGCTTGTAATGGAAAAGATTCAAAGTCACGGTCGGCCGCATGCATGCGCAGATATCCCGCTGAAGATCGTTGCTCTATTAGCCGTATGCATGTGTCTATATGTGTGTGTATGCATATATACGTGTGTATAGCGGAACGTGCTGCTGCGAGCGTCATTATCAGAACGATATCGAGTTTCGACAACAGTAGGATGTTGGCTCCAAGAGTTGCGCTGTAATATCGGGTAACACTCTTGCTCGTTCTCTCTTTCTCTCTCTTCTTCTTCTTCTTCTTCCTCTTGACTTTCTAGCCATGTACTGCACGTTTACTTGCTCTTTAAGATTTCTTTTTCTTGCTTATTCGAGGTATTGTTTTGTGCGAAGTTGGTCAATGATTATTTTAATATGGTTGAATTGCGAGATAGAGATCGAAATGTGAGATAATATCGAATGACGAAAATGTATTTGAGGTTGTCCTTTGATCTTTAACATCTGATAACAGTAAATTATGGATCGTAATTATTTTAATGCTTTGTGTGAAATGTCTCTTTATAGTTAGATTAATTGAATCAAAAGTTACTTTTCTTCATTCTTCAAAAATTTATCTTACATGAAGTTCTCAAGATAGAAAAACAATTTATTACTGTAAAACATTTGTTTCTTTATTTACCAGTATTTAACTGAAAGAACTCCTCGATCGAGATATATTCTTGGAATAAATCTCTCGTGGCCAATTACGATCAATAATAATATGCAACTTCACTGAAAATTAAAACTAAATATGATCCTCTCCTAAACGGATATATGAGTGTATTAAAACGACAGGACGAGAGACGCGCGTAGGTGAAGAAGTTGCAGAGCGACTGCAGCTGATGCACACTTCTGGCTTTTTAATTGCCTGGTCACGTGTGTGTGTGTATATACCCTCATCGACATCTTTGGCGATCTCGATTTCTATCCCGGAAGTCGAGATGCAAGACGCATATAGAGAGTGAAATCGAATCAAGGGGAGAAAGGACGATCTCATGCAGCTTTGGTTTCAATTCAGCTTTGATTCTTATTTGGTTAATTATTGTTATATTAAGATCTTATATTTGTTCACTGATATCAAATGAATTTAGGTTATATTTATTTGGTACTTGGTTGGTTAAAAAAATAACATAAATATTCCAAGGTACCACGGAAAATTTATACAAGACCCTGTTTTGATTGGTATTTAATCTACAGTTTAATATTATGTGGCATGATAATTATCGCGTATTAAAGGAACATGACTTCGGTTGATCGGTGTACATTATTTTATTAAAACCACCTTCAATTATATATGTAAGTTCATTTGAGAATTTGTTCTCAAAGATCTTCTGGGTGTTCGGAGTAAATTACACACTTAAAAAAGACGAACGACCTTTTGAATCAAAAAGAATAATTGGATATCGTAAAATATCGTAATTTGTAACTGCATCGTGGATAATAAGCTCGTGAGGATAATGCGGTGTGTAATCTCTTGAAATTTTTATGCCAATATAACTCGTAATGCGCAGCTTCATTCCACGACCATCGTAAACATTAAAAAAGTGGTTATACCGCAAAATATGTCTCTTTAATAATAGGATCAAGCGAGGGTAAATAATCCGAAAAATAATACATTATAATAAACTTGTCCACGCATGCGATAAATTGTTTTCCAACTCTCTTTAAATATATCTCTTCCTTCTATTAATATATAATAATTCTTCATAGTTGCGACCTTCCGAAATTCCAGCCATTAGAGCCAAAAAGAGCAACTGCCAGCAAAAGAAGAAAAGTCGATTGCTTGGTCAATCAGAGCTGGTGGTGCTCGAACTTGGCTTAACCTCTTCCGGGGCGGTAAAAGGCGGCATCGTCCAACGCTCGCCTCTGGCCACGAAAGACTTTCGGGTATAAGGGCTTTTCTCTCTCTCTCTTTCTCTTTCTCTCCTGCCTCTGCCCGAGAAAGCGAAGAGGACAACGACCCCGTCAACCACGTGGCGAACGAGCCGAGGTGTATATATACCTGGTCAAACTACCTTGGCGAGTGTATGTGTGCGTGCGTGTGTATGTGTTTGTGTGTGTGTGTGTGTGTAACCGCGATGGGGGCAGGCTCCGTGAATCTCAGTTCCTCGAAGCCTACGTGCCGAGTCTCTCTGCTATGGATGTACAGTCTGTGGATCGAGTTAATCGCTTGCTGGAGGAGGATTGTTTGGGAGGTTGACCCTTTGGATGCATTTGTTTTATTTTTACTTTTAAATTGTTCGTTATGTTCGGTTTGATGAAGTTTTGAGGATTGGCTGAAGTTGCGGTGACGGGGGTAAAATTATTCGGGGTGTAATTGCATACGTAAATCAGGGACGTGAAATAGCGACTCGAAGCATTGTTCGTGGTATTTGCAAATAAGTCATTTATTAAGTAATTGCTTTTTAAATTAACTGTTGTAATCGTTAAAACAAACCTCGTGTAGCTATAGTTTTCTTCCCTGCAATCACGAGGAGTATGTATCAATTAGCTTTTCGAATATTAAAAACTCTACCGGCATTATTGTAATCGTCATTAGCCTTTCACTGTTCATGCGAGGGGAAGTCAAGCTTCATTTTTAATCATACGAATCGATTACTCGAGTTTCATTATTTCGCGCAATCATTGCTTCCAGATCACGAATGAAACCAATTGAAAAATTGAAATATAATAAACATAATAAATAAACAATAGTGTTATTTACTAGTCACTGTTATCTCAACATTTAGAATAACGAATAAAAATCGGACAGGAAAAAACAGAATTTTGATTGATTCAAGGATCGAATAAAGCGCGTCGGGTAAGAAAGTTTTTCAGTAACCGTAGATTCATCTTGTTCTCACACTCGTCTTCCCTTCACTTTGACGGACCATCGGATGATTATACTTTACGAGCATTACTCTTCTATAGAACCGAGGCGGTCGGTGCGAGGTATACTACAACAAAAAAAAATACGTGCGAGTCACTCATCATCGTTCCATGTAAAAAGTGTACACGCGGCTTTGGGGAGGCTTCGTGCAGTGGCAGCGTATATTATGAGTTGCGTTAAAAGTGTTCCCTCTTTTGTTGATTCATGAGGAATGTATGAAGATTAACTTTCTTTGTTTGACTGGAGTTGAAAGAGAATGGTAGCCTGATCGATGCAACTATCCTTCTCATAATATATTATTCGGTCATTGTTTTTGTTATAATTGAATTTTATTATTTTTTTCTCAAATTGGGACAAAGTTGATAACTGCATTATAGCGTGTAATTCATTTTTATATGACAATAAATTCTGCAACAAGCATAAGTATATATTCAAAATTAATATGTTACCTAAGTACGTAATTAATAATAACAAGATACGCATTTCCTTCCGATCTTATCTAATGCCCGCATAACCTCATTTTACAACTTAATTACAAAAAATAACACAAATTTATTAGTTGCGAAGGTACAAAAAATCCAAAATAGAAATCTTTTAATTGCAGACCAAAAAAAAAATTACGGTTGTGTGCAATTCTTAAACGCACCGGCGCAAAAAATGAGCGAGCGATTTTGTAAAAAGAAAGAAGCAAAACCTGGAAGAAGTCAAGTCTTTCGCTTAGTTTAGCCTCTGGGGAAATATTCATTAACGTCCAACTATACACTTGGAGAACTGGTGTGTGTGTGTGTGTGTGTGTGTGTGTGTGTGTGTGTAAGCGATAAACATGTAAATGGACGTTATAAGGATTAACGCGCTTCGCGTCCAAGGGTCGCGCTCGCGAAAGGTCAAGCACCCGACGCGAGAAATTGCGCCTTTATACGTACATTTTTTTTCCTGGCGTCCTCGTGCGTAAATACGCTCAGAACAGTAGTAATGGTAGCAAGGGCCATTGCTTTTTAGATATTCTTATTTTGGCCCGCGGCGATTAAGCGTCTGGACTTGGTGAGACACTTCCTTCCGATCTATCTAGCACGCGACCGCCAATTTATATACTCGGAGTTCGTAGATGGGGAAGCTCTGATTTGAAAGTGCGACATGATTTTGGGATTTCCCAGTTCGTTTGATGTTGATAGCCAGACGGCATTTCTGGCAAATCACTTTTTACACTAGAGTTATTCTTTTTCATTTTTTCGTCTAATTTTCTTGTTCTGTTATAATGATTTTGAGATTTAAAAGAAAAAGGCCTTTCCGTAGCTTTTAACTACAATGAACACCATTTAGAAAACAAAATTATTGTTTTCCACAGAATTATTAAAATATCTTATCAATGATTAACTTACATTAAATTTGATAGTTGTAAAAAAGATAACGTACTTTAAAAGCGCTTCAAGTAAATCATGTAAATATAAGTGACACGTAACAAGAAGTTATACGGCTACGAGCAGCAAAAAACCTTTCCTCCGTGATAAAATACACACAGCCAGACCCTTTTGCTTCGCGTCAAAGGTGCGTGCAAAACGCGATCAAGATTTCCCCGAGCTAAAAATAAAGTCTTTCAATTAGGATCGTCGGCTGGTACATGTCCACCCTCTTTATATACCTTCGACGGACGGAACATACAATATTCACTGATGATTATTACACAATGTTAATTTCGTACGCGCATGCGTCACTTTTATTTGCCTACGCGTCAGCGGATTGTAACGAGAGCCAATACTCTTGGACAATGACTCCGCACTGTTTTGCAATCCAACACGTGCTACTATCGCTCGTAGATTTTTCGCTGATTCGCGAATTTCGCGAAATGCTTTTTCAATGAATATCTGTTTCGAGAGAGAACTTTCGTAATGTGTACACACACATATTAAATTGTTGCTCGATTCAATTTCTAGACGGATAATGGAAGAGGAGAAGAATTTTAATAAGTTTTTTGTTTACGATGTGCAGATCAGGTGCACTTCTCTTGATAAAATTAAATGTTTTTGCAAATAGCTCGCGAAAGCGAAATTTTCGCGACTACTTAATAGTTGAAAATCTTGCAATGTACAAATTTATTAAAAAAGAAAACTTTATTGAAAAGATTGTTTGATAATTTAATGTATCGAATTAATCAGAATAAATCAAAATTCAAAAGATGTATTCAAAATAAATATATAATATATTATATTAATCATACATCGAAAATCCTAACGTCAAAATATTTTTATATATTTGAACACTAGACAAAGCGTATAGTTATTCACTTTATCTATGTGTTCAATATTATATACATGGAATTTCAATTGCATTGCGCACGTAATTTACAAATTACACGCAATTCTAGCAATTCATGGTTAATCCAAAAGCACCGTTTGTAACAAATATAGGCGCGATCCTCTCTCGGTACAAAAGGCCGCAAAATAGCCATCAATCTGAAAGCCTCACCCTCTAATCGCGAAAGAGACAAATATTCGTCCTCTCCGCCTCTCGCTATACTCGACGATAAAGGATCCGGGATCGGCTAACAGTAAATCCGCGAGAGAGCGCGAATGACCCCACAGAAGAGGATTCATCGCGGACGCCGCAGCTGCTGCGCGTCGCCGCGTCTCTCGCTTTTTCGAGGTACTTTGAAAAATTGTTAGTCGACTACCGCTAAATTAGCCAATATGACGAACGGCGAGCTTAACGGTTTTATAAATAAGTATATATGTATATAAATGAATATAATTGCTGCTCTCCAAATTTCTTACTATCGTTTCACTGTGTACATAAAAGAGATAACAAAATATCAACAAATAAAAATATTTTATAATAAAAATTGAATATTAGACTATAGAGTAATTAATTATTTAGGATCATGTTAGAAATGATCAAGATAATTTTTGTTGACGCCAAAATCACTTTTTTCCTGTTACTATGACAATGAAACTACATAATTCCCTAAAATCTCTCAATTTTAAATTCGGAATAGCATAGGGTGGGTAAAGACCCGCACACATACGAACATGTGGAGTAAGGCCTTCCCTTAATTTAGCAGGCGAACCCGGACATGTGAC
This sequence comes from Megastigmus dorsalis, assembly GCA_900490025.1. Classification (NCBI taxonomy): domain Eukaryota; kingdom Metazoa; phylum Arthropoda; class Insecta; order Hymenoptera; family Megastigmidae; genus Megastigmus; species Megastigmus dorsalis. Next base: position 14,911 of record UELU01137411.1, read on the forward strand.
ATCGGTACCGTTATGCATTATTACACGGCTTCGTCGCTTCTTTTCTTTCCTCGCTCGTTTTCTTTTACGATCGCCGTGTGCGCACCTCTTTTTCCCCTTTATTTCGGAGTTTTTTTTTTTCGAGGGAGAGAGAGAGAGAAAGAGAGCTGTTGAGTGCAGAACTCGAAGAAGAAGGTAGAGGACCATAAGAGGATCCCCTGTGCTAAAGCAGCTTAAAATTCACTGCCTGCAGTACTTTGAGCGAATGAAATTTTAGGGCTCGAGTCAGAGCGAAGCTTCTTTTTTCAAGAGAGATGGCGTTTGGAAAAAGTTCGTGCTTCGTTTAATGGCCATGCCGAGGCGATTTAAATGTATATACGGGGAATTTTGTGTTTAACGAATTTACGATAGAATGCGTATAAATATAAAACGACGAAAAATGTTTGTACTTCCATTTTTATCTCGCGACTAGATACATTTAACGTATAGTCACGTTGTAAGCTAACTCATCGAGTATCAATTTTAAGAGTCAGCATCGTACGCCGTGAATCACGGGGTCAATGACTTGCGGTTACAATGATTTCACACATTTTTCACTCGCGGATTCATTTTTTGCGTACTGCAATTTATACATTATAGCCAAATAATGCCGGTAAACATTTTTATACCATGTTAAACACCGCTATACCGATAGACGAAAGTTCATGAAAAAGCTTTTGAACAGCGCGCATTGCATTGTCGGACAAGTAAGAGATACAATTATTATTCGCACGGTTATGTTGCATATACATGCTATCAAAGCGTGTATAGGGAATTTTAATTTCGAGTAAACGTTGTACGAGAATCGTATTTTTTTACAACCTGCTTCAATGCTTTCATTTATCGCAGCATCTTATCTATGTGCGCAGTCATCTTCATAAACATTCTGTTCGTAATGTACATACTGCGTGTGTTTCCTGTGCCTTCTCGAAAACTACTGGCAATAGTTGAACACGATAATTTATATCCGACTCTTAATCGTATTATAAAAAAAAGCTCAAATCTCTTTTCATAAAGGACTTAAGGATATTATTGTCATAAAGATTAAATAGAAAATAGATTAAATAGAAAAATAGGTCCAACATCTTTGGATATAAATAAATAGAGTTGTACCATCGTTAATCATCGAATTAGATAAAATTTACCACCCCGCACTCGTGCAAATCAATTCTCATCGCAAATCCAAAAGAAATCTACTGTCACGTACGCGACTCGATAAGTACTCTTCGTCGCATCTAAGCAGCGCATTACACCAATCTCAGCGCAATTTTCGAAAACAAAATCAATTTCTCAATTCGCACTTATCAACCATCGATCCCTCTCCCCTTACTTCCCCGTCTCCTCCAACAGCGCATCTATCTCTTTTATCTCACCACCTCTTCTCTCCTCTTTTCACCTTTTTTATCATCCTTCCCTCCATATTTCCTTCTCCTCTACACCTCTCTCCCTCCGTTTCTTGTTATCCCTTCTCCTCGTCAATCCCTGAGGCGCTGTGGCTGCCCCCCACTCTTCGCAAAACCATACGGGAATCTCATCTCTATCTCTGTCTCTTTCTCTCTCGCTCAGTGACGTAACTGGTATCTTACGGTACATTTGCCGACGAGCCTACATTACGTGATCGCGAACGAGCTTTGATGCTTAGCTCCTTCTCTCTTTCTCTCTCGGTTATAAGGCGAGAGGAAGGGAGAGCAAGAGAGAGAGAGAGAGAGAGAGAGAGAGAGAGAGAGTCGACTCCGCTATTCCACCTTTCGACACATGTGTGTGCTGCTGCTGGCGCTGCTGGCGTTGCTGCTCTTGCACCGGTGCTGCAATAATATCGCCGTCCTGACCTCTCGTGTCTTTGACCTCCGTTGCTACTGATGCTGCTGTTTCTTCTTTTTTTCCGCTGCGGGGGGAAAACGCGTCGAGCTTTAGTTGGCACGCTTTTTTGCTGCAAGGTCTGGGTGGTCCGTTCTCTCTCTCTCTCTCTCTCTCTCTCCCTCGCTTCAACCGCTAGCAGTCGGGTATATAACATGTATGTATAGCGCTAGTGGGTCGAGCACTTGAACTTGAGCCGCTTCCAGGAATTTCAGGACTCGACTGCAGGACTATATTCGTTTTGCGTCTGCGCGGTGCTGTAAGCGATGCGCGGATGCTATACCGCTAGAGAAGGAACCCCGTGCGCTAGTGAATTCGCACGGGAATTTGTTTGTTCTGACTCGATCCCCAGTAGTTTTCGTTCTTTTTTTCGAATCCGAACGAATCTTTGGATAGGGGTATCTTAAGACACTAAATCATTTTTATTAAGTATTTTAGCAATGACTTTGAAATCATAAGTAGTGAACTAAAAGTAGAAACGCGCATACAAAATCTTATGATATTTGCATTGTTTTATGTAACTAAAATCAACAAACACAGACTGTTAAATGTAAATTAACTGCAAGTATCAAATGTAGAAGTGAATATAGTAAGTGCAGCTAAAGGGTATGTAAGAAACAATCGATATTCCTTGAAGAAAAAAACCTTATAATCGTTGGAAAGTCTTGGCTGTACGCATTCGATTCATCACCACAGTCAATTTCAGCCAACAGCTTATCAACAATCAGCCGATCATATATCCCAGGGCTCTAACCATCCCACAAATCAACCGCATCCCATAAAATCGATCTGTAAAAAATCGACGCGCATCTACAACAACAACACACCCCTGCCCATAATATTTATCAATCGCGCGCAATAATCTTGGGTCAATCCGCCATAACAAACCTAGCACGTGTCTACCCTCACACACACACACACACACACACACACACACACAAGAAACAGCTGTGATCTCCTCGCAAGCTTCTCTTCATGTACATATATATATATATATACATGCGAAGTAACGGTGCAGGAAACTCGCTGTGCGAGAGTCTCGTTATAACGGCGCATCTCTGCTGGACTTTCTCTACTACTACTAGTCGTTCTCCGGGTGATGGTGGCGCGTCGTCGTCGTGGGTGAAGCGAGCAGCACAACTTTAACAGCTAGGATCTCCCTCTCTCGCGGGGTATATATATATGTATATGAGTGTACTTGCTTCGCTGCGCGTTTTCGCAGAACCCAGAAGCCGCACCGTTAGATTTTTCCGAGACCGGTGTGTTGCTGCTGCTGCTGCTCTCCCTCTTTCTTTCTTTTCGCGCTGCTGACGACGACGACGACGCGGACGTGCCGTTGCGGCTGTGAATGCCGAGATCGTGCGTTTTGTTGTCAGATACGGAGGAGGCTTTTTCTTGGTTGAATGAGGGATTTAGTCTTGGTGGAAGATTGGATGGGTGTATCCGTGGTACGTTCCATTGTTGGATATGAGGATTGTTAATGGGAAGGCGTTTGCACCGAGATATTGTTTATTCTAAGCTATTTATTACCGCTATAAGGAATAAATTTATTTACGATACCGTTATTTGCTATTTGCTATTGTTATATGGTATTTCTTTTTATGTGATGCTTGGTTTTAAATAATAAGTTTGAGTATAAAGTAATGGTGAAAAACTTCAATAAATGTCTAAGAAACGTTTAAAATACCCACAGACATTTCAGACGTCTTTTAAACGTTTCTCAAACATTTGGAATACTTTTCTTTAACTTTTTTCAACTTTGTGTTACTAGGGATGCAAGTTCATTGATACTATCAGAGAGAACATTGTAAGCGATGTTATATTGCAAAATCGTACTTTGATAAATATTATAAAAAAAAGAAAAAATCAATATTACAAAAATCACAAAAAAATAAAGAATTTCCTTCAAAACCTTTATTCTACTTCCAAAGAAATCATTTATTCATTTCCATATAAATGCGACGTAACGTTGGTCCAATACCGACCCTGTAATTCCTCTGGGCACATAAAATCGCGTCACATTATACCGTCCCATATTAGGCTATGATTCAATCCATCTCTCGATGGTATTAGCCACGGCGGAATGGCCGCGCAAAAGAAGTTTTCCTCTCGACGTGTCTGTCTGCCCCTCTCACTCCGTCTGCCTGTCTCTTTCTACTTGGCCGCCGCCGCCACTATACCACCACTGCATCCGCGAAACCGGTACCGCTAACTGTATATAATACTTGATCTTTACCTACTTATATCGAATGCTGCGCGCGCGCCTGCGCTCAACAGCTATAAGAGACTCTCCAATATATATATGTACTGCATTTTCTCGGCGAGGGAAGGATAATTATTGCGCTTAGGTGACGTCGAACGCCGCCCGTTCCTGATGTTTGATCTTTGCTACCTCAGAGGGCTGTATTGATGAAAAATAAAATCGTCCCCCTCCCCCACCCTCTCTCTTTATTTTGTAAAATTTTCATTACAAATAAAGAAATATCTATCTATCTATCTACGTATCTCTCTCTCTCTCTGAATGTCATACAACTGTATTTTTGCTTTATTATGAATAATCTCTCTTCCTCTCTCCCTCTTTTTCTCTGTGTATCTTTCTGTATCTCAAAAAAGTTGAACTGATTTTCAAATTTCAAAATTAATTTTATTCATTTTTTTGTGGGATGGGGATTGAAAGATAATTACTAGAATAACGGATTCATATGCTCGACACGTTTATAGAGTATAAAAAGGAGCTTGCATTAAAAATTCTTATATTTTTTTATACTGCCGATTTTTTTTTTAATAGTAATAAAATGACAAATGGAACTTTTTCAATGCCTTAAGATACGTGTATGAATATACCTTTTAATTAAGATGGCTCATAATCTATAAGTCGAGAATAGTTCCTTTGAAGTATTTTGGCTTTAAACCTATTACGATTAAGTATTAATTCCAATGGCTAGAAAATACAAAAGCTATTGCTCTATTATGATATCATTTCTACGAATGGTTATGCATTGTAATGCCATTATGATGTAATTTTGAAACGCTATAGCGTCTTCCTTTCGGACTTCCACAAAATATAGATACAGGAATGTGCATCAAGAATGTAATATTTCCGTGAAACCCCATGAAAGATACCATAAAGTTTTTATTTTACGGCTTTCTTACCGCATATTGAAAATACAATAGATGTCTATACCTAGTTCTATAGATAGGTACGTAGTTGAAGTAGTTAGAGATAACAAGAGATAGAAATATATGGATTAAAGTAGTGTTTTTTAACAAAGAATATAATTTTTATAGTCTTAAAGTTTCCGAAATAATAAAAACTACTTATTGCACTCTGTACATGAGTACTTTTATAAAATTGGATTATATTATTTAGTTTAAAAAATGTATTACTTGTATGCAATAATTCTAATTATTCTACATTCTAAGTTCAGATTATAATAAATTAATTTGCGTTATATACATGTTTTTAATTATGATTTTCCTTTCTGTTACAGGTGAGTTACCAAAATTCAATCAATTTTCTTGGTCATGTGAGTTAAAAAATGTTGTATTACTTTGGTTTTATATACTATAGATTACTGGACAACAACTCTTTCAGTTAAAATAAATAAGAAAGATATGATCTCATAAAATAATAAAAACAATCTTCATTTTATATACTGTAACATTTTACATAAAAATATTTCCAGGAATTAAAACAGAAAATATTTACTTAGCTGATTTAAAAAATACATTTGAACCCCAATGAAATATGTAAAGACTACACATACGAACATATTAATCGAATAACATATTATGAAAAGATTCAACGAAACATAATTTCCGTAAAAAACATTCACTCGAGTCCGGTTTCAATTAGCTTAGCAAAGTCAGAGCAGCACCAGTCAACAACAAACAGCAGCGCGCTTGTAAAAGCGCCTGCGCGCCTCGCCTTAAACGCCTAACTCTGTAAAGCGAGACGCAAGCACAGAGAAAAAGAGAGAGAAAGCTTTTTCAGAAGTATAGCAAAAGACATCCAACGAGAGGGGGTAGGGTTGGGTTGAAAGCATTGCAGATCCGAAGGAGGGCGAGCTCGTGAATCAAGCTCTAGAGCGCATGCACCGATCTCTTTGAACTCTGACTCTATTACACTTAAGTTGTCGATGAGAACAGTAGCTTTCTGCCTTGTCTACCCCCACCGATTTATCAACAGTCAACAACGTCGGTCTCTGATGTGTTTTGCTTTTCTTTTCGAGGATCTGAATTGGAATTAAGAGTGGATTATTAAGATGGCGATCGATGGTTAACCACCAAATGCGAAAGAGTCATGTTTTCAAGTCTTTTTGATCATCAACAATATGATATTTCATAACATCGAGATCTCAACCGTTTTTGAGAAGAATCGATGTTCGTAGTTATATTTTTTGGTAAACGCTTGAGTTATTTTTTAAATAAATTAAATTTATCGATACACTTAGTTTACCATATAAGCTTAACCGTATCAACAATAGAATCATAAAAAATCGTAGTGAAAAAAAAATCAATTCCCTAACTTGCCATGACGTTAGCACTAGGAAAAGATAATACCGAACTCAGAAATTTAAGGAAGACGTCAAGCAAAAATAAGGCATGTGCTTTTTGTGGAAAAAAAGCCGTGGTGTCAATTTAAGCGAGGGTGAAGACGTGAAGAAACGAGGGGGAAAGTTTAGGGGAGAATCGGTCGGGGCTACGGGCAGGTAACTGGAATAAGGGTAACAAGGTCGGAGCCTATGAAAAGGAGGCTTCAACCCTTTTCGAGAGACAACTGCGGCAAAAGCGGAGCGCCGGCATAGAACGAGAGGGAGAATATACTCTCGCTTTCAGCCCATAGGCCAGGCCAGGCGTTGGCGCGCGCGCACGTCTGTGTGTGTATGCCACCGTATTGATCAGCTGGGCGATCCAGGAAGTGGCGGGAATAATTAAAGTCTAGGTTGTGCATACGTGCACGTGTTCCAGACCATGTGTAAACATTCTGGTTGTTTTGGGGCGGCTATTGACTGGTTTTTTGGGCGTCATAATGGTTCGATGATAATGAAATAATGGAAAATGGAAAGATAAAATTTGGCTGAAGTGTGATTATGGTTATGTGGTTTTACAATCCAACTCGATGACTACAATTACTTCCAAACTATATTTCATAGAGAGTACTATGGTGTTGAGTTTCTATTTGGAAGTTTTCTAGGAAATAGATCATACTTAACAACATATTAAAGTATTGATTAAATCAGTTAATGTGAGTCATTCACAATTTTTTATTTATCTAATGCAATGGATTATGTACATACAAGAGACAATCAAAATAATTGTGAGACATTAACATTAGTAAATTATTAAAACCATATCACAATATTCATTAATTTATGAAATAAACACACATCAACGATTATGAGGATCAGTACCGCAATAATACTATTGTTCAGTACCAAAGAAAGCACTGAAAAGCGATTACTTCATAGAGCCATCAGTTTTATTACCGAACATCCACATTCATTCCCTATCAGCAACCATTTTCCAACTCGTAGCATTTCAGCGAACTTGAGATATCGCGCCTCGAATTTCGCTCCATCGATGGCGCCAGCGTCAATCTTTCCGGACGCCGAGTAGACCCTGGGTAAACTGGCGTGGATGGCTCAGAGCCAGCTTAACCCGACCTGCTGGATTGCAGTAGCTTCAACACTAGAAGCTCGCGCCTTTTTCTCACCCCCACACATAGAAACAGAATGAAAAGGTACATCGTACATCCCCTGGCAAGTCTAGAGCGCCATCTATCGGCTAGAGCCGCGGATAAACAGGCGAGGCAACACTCGGCGGCGCCGCTGCCTCTGCTGCGTATGCGCGTGGCGTAGAAAATGTACGCACGTAACTCTTCGCTCTCTCTTTCTCTCTCTTACCCCCATAAGTGCAGCGCCCCAAACCGAAACGTCATTCGTACATACACACAGGTGAACACACACTTACCTGAAAGTCATACACGAGTCGTAAGCGCGAATGCACGTACGGGCAGACAGGCGAGCAAGTGTGTGATTCTGCGCTTTTCTCGAAACCCCCCCCCCCCCCCCCCCCCCCCCCTCCCTCCTCACCCCCATCGGCTCGTGTGTATGTCTCCGTCTCTGTCCGGAACGCGCCTCTAGAGCGAGCACGAGAGAACTTTTTCCGAGGCCTCCGGAGGTGTGCGCGCGAGGGGTTACTTATACTCTCTGTCTCTCTCTCTATTTCTCTTCCTCGCTTTCTCTCACACTCGCTCGTGCTCGGGGGTAGAGTGAGAGAGAGAGAATTGCTGCCCACCATTTTCCTCGTACGAGATAGTGTGTTTTACCTCGAGAGAGAGAAAGTGTGAGAGAAACAGTCGAGGAAAAATCAGCAGGAACTGGGGGAGACTTGTCAAAGGGGTCAAGAGATACGTCGGGGGTGTGTAAGAGAGATAGTGCGAGAAATCGAGCTGCTGGACGAGTTTTCGTCATCGCCGTTGGAAAAGAGAGAGAGTGTCTGCTGATAACATTGGCCGAACGGAGGTGAGAATCCACGCTGCCCCTTTATTCTTTTGCGGAGCTTTCGTCGTCGACAGTTGGTTAAAGTGTACAGTGTGTCGAGAGTTGGGTTAAGGGGGTGTGTACACGTAAAAGGCCAGATTTTCCAGTGACGGGATTGTTACAGTGTCCCATAGATATCTGTAATGAGTGAATTGTATAAGGACAGTCATTTGTATGTATCTACACAATGTCTCTCTCGGCATGTATGTGTGGGGGGTTATACGTGTAGACGTGCATGTGCATGGGCGCGCAAGTGTGCTGACGTTTCTGAAGTCAGAGGCGACCGCACGTGCTTTTGGCCTTTCGCTTCTGCTGCTGCTGCTGCTACTACTACTGAAAATGATGAGGATTTTAATGACGATGCTCTAGCGCAACAGCAGCAGAAGTTGAAGATGAGCAAGAGTGCAGAAATCGATCACATTGTCAATCCAATACACATCTCTTGTTTTGGGTATTATTAATGTGAATGGTCACTTGGCTGGATGGGATTATGAATGTGGATAGTAGGTGGGTAAGAACGATACCTTTTGGGAATGCTCAAGGGATGAGAGGCGTGTGTTTTTTATGTGATAGAGGGAGACAGAGGAATCGGTGCCCTCTGAACTTTCGGGGGAGTAGGGGGGCGATATCGATTTTCCGGATGAGGCGCGTGAATCGCGGTTACGTAGTCCGGAGATATCGCGGGTGGATGGGTTCTCTCTCTCATCCTGTCTATGTGTGTGACTGTGTATATACGAGTGTGTTTGTTTTAAAAGAGGCTTTGCTTTAAAAATGGTGATGCAGTGACGTAGAGTGTGGCTCGGGCGTGGAGATTGTGAGGATGTTGCTGCTTTGGTGCGCGAAGGAAAGGTCGACTGATCCTTGAAACGACTGATGTGGTCTCTTCCGAGTTCCGTTTACTTTCAGCTAGATTAATTCAATCTGAAAATTGTTGAATATATCTTAACCAAGTAATATTTGTAGATTTCTGTGTGAATTGTAAATGGGACTGGCTGAGTTTAACGGGTTTGTTCTTGAAAAAGGTTCGTTTACTGAATCTGTTCATTCATTTTTGAAGGTTGGTTATATTATACATGTAAAGGGTTGACTGTAGTAAAAACAATATTTTCTTTTAATAATTACTTTTCATTTGGGAATAAATTAAATATTTACGTGTGGTAATTGTAACTGGGCGTACAACTGTAAAAACATCTAAATATAAAAAATTGTAAATTTATTCGTATTTCCACGATTAATTTGAAAATTAAAATTATATTTACATCTTTCGATAATAGTAATAGAGTTTCTTTCATTCAATGGAAAAAAACAGAAAATGAATGAGCGAAGTAATAAATAACATATATGTATACATTTAGCTCTACGGCTTTTGGCTAATACATACAGGGTAAATGACCACAACATGACTTCTGATAAGAGGCAGTCAACACATAGTTTATCTCAGTGCTTTTGTAACGATTCGCAAATAAAATAATTTGGCACTTGTAGTTTATCAAAAATGAAAAAAATTGATTAATCAAATGTATTAATTTAGAAGTTATTCTTATTTCTGAATGAAAATAAATTACGTTATAAAGTTACAAAATAACTTTTAAAATGTGCTTCATCAAAACTATTATTATTAAAATTAATTTTATTAATATTTTATTTTATATTATTTTGTAGATTGTTATAATAATTAAATCATTAAAAACAATTAGTTGTCGTTACATCTCGTAAAGAAATAGTTTCGCGAGTCCACATTCATTATCGTACGACTGGACAATAACAAATCGGTGTGGAGCAGGGAAAAAAAATACAGAATTCCGTCTTCGAAAGCGAGGCAACATTTCGCACGCGCATACGGAAAATATCGCGTGTGCACGAAAGCAAGCGAAAGGGCAGCAAAAAGAGGGAGTAAACGACGCAAAAGAATCAATTTTGATTGGTGAAAAATTGACGATAATGGGCAGTCTTTCTTTCTCTCTCGCACTCTTTTAGTCGCGCGCGCGCGATAGACAAAGCCCACTGACCTATTGACTCTGTAGCCCGTTCTTTTCGCTCGCATGTGTTGGTGTGTGCACGTACAAGTGCAACCCCGTAAGAGTTAGCAAGAGAGAAAGAGAGAGAGAGAGAGAGAGAGAAAGAGAGAGGGAGAGAGAGAAACATCAGCGGCACGTTGCCCAGCTAAGGTCGAGTGCCTACACGACCAACGCTACAATGCGAGAGTATGTGTACATGCGCCCACTTATTGTCGTTGACTCTCTCTCTCTTCTTTTTTGTTTTTTTTTACACGACAACGATTGTAATTGAGTCCGACTGGAACAATAACGGGATCGAGTGGAGGAATTGGAATTGGTTTGCTTGCAGAGATTTTAATTAGACTGGTTTTGTTTTGCATTTTTTTCGGATTGATGGAGTCTGAGTTTGGCGGGGTAGTAATTCGCTTGTATTTTAATTAATTTATGCAATCAAATTTTGGTGTTTTCTTTAGGAACATTGATTATGTTCAATTACTTTCACTTTAATAACTTTAAGTAATTTTCAATTACTTTATTAAAGAAACGTTTTGTCAAGTTTTCAATTTGGTGATGACTAATTGTTAATTACTACATTTCAATTGCGGTTACTTGATAAGACACTCAAAAACGATGTTTTAATACGTACCATTTTCGTCGATAGGATTGTGAATGGAGAATTGATAATGAATAATATGAATGTTGGATGTGATATGTTGACTAATTGTTTTTCGATGTGCATAAAAATTCTCTTATTACATAATATCAGTTAAGGAGGTTCTATCAATTTCAGAATTAACAGATAGTTTGTCATTAAACCTTGCAAATGGGTAGAATTAAGTGCCAAAAATACACTGTTAAAATTTTAAATCTATTCGTAGACTAGTTTAAACAATTTCAACAAACATATTATTTGTAACTTTTAACATAAGGCCTTATGGGAAACAATAAATTCGATACTCTCAAGTTAGAAGCTTTTACATTAATAAAAGACTCTTACATTAATTTGTGATAAAATAATTCTTCCATATAAATAAATGATTGATGTAATATTTTCAAGTAAATTCAAATAGATTGGTGTGATATGTGAATAAGAACAAGTTAATAAAAGAAAAAAACTGCCATAACCTCTATCAGTCGTAATTTCCGGCAACGTGACAATGCTTGCTGCGAATGCATACCTCCTACCTACTCGCATTTTCATGACTACCACGATTTGATAGACACTTATTCAAACATGTAATAGTAGAATAATGCGGTATTAGCAAATATTGCAGTGGTAGAATGAGTGAGCTTAAACCTGTTACAGGCAAAAAGAACAGGAACAGATATAAAGAAAAGGCATTGTTTCTATACCTATATATATATATACGAGGAACAACAAGGAACTCCATTGATGCTTCTCTATATACAGATATAGAAACAATGCCTTTTCTTTAAATCTGTTTCTGTTCTTTTTGCCTGTAACGGCCCTTAGTCAGTGCGTCGCTCACTTTGTGCTTGACTCAGTATATACCGATAGAACCTCCTTAATCTATTTTGAGATAATGAATTATTTTAAATTTAGAATTGTTATATCCGCGCGGAAATTCTGGCAACGACTTCGAGACGAAAGCTCATCTCAATTTCAAAGAAAGCAAGTAATAGTGAAAAGTTCCTTGTCTTATTTACAGATCAGCCGTTCAAGGGCTTCCAGAATTATAAATTCGAGTCCTCCAGTTCAGCTCGATATATAGTTAAAGCAATGGGTCCGGAATCGCGCGAATCTCCCGACAGCTGTCCAGCACCACTGATCGCGATCGCGCTAAACAGCGATACACGCAAAGCCACGAGATTAGCCGATCTAAACTAGTGAAATTACCGAACCTTAGACAAATTTTAAATTTAATTAAAAAAAATCTTAGCAAATTGTATATAGCGAGTATAGAAAAGCTATAGAACCCGTAACGTCTAATTCTAGCATCGCCTCCCGTCGCTTCTCTAGTTCAAATTCAATCTCTTAATACTCTTACACGCATGTATACATAAAGTAAATAAAATAAATAGAAATATACAGTTGGTTAATCAATTACAGTGTAGTTGAGATTATTAGGAAAATAAACTAAGAAACTAGTCGAATAATAGAGAGAAAAGGGAGTGGACAATGCGGTACATTTGAAGGAACAGTGATTAAGCAAGTTCTGAAGAATATAAAGAGGGTGTGATATATAATAAATAGGAATCGAAGGAAGAAGAAGAAAAAAAAGGAAGCAATGGCGGAGAGTGCAGGGAGTCCAGGTGCCGGCAGCGCCGCCGCCAACAGTCCGCAACAGCAGCAGCAGCCGGCACAGCAGCAGCAGCAGACCACGCAAACTCAACAGCCTCCGGACATCAGTAGCTCACAACTGGCATCGCCACCCATCACTGGAACAGGTAGACTGCCATGAGATTTGTATTCTTTGTTGTTACCCCTTTTTTCCTTGGATGATGTGAGTTCCGATGTGGCGAGGGAGAAATTTAGAGCTGTTGTAGGCTGCGTGGATGTGCAATTGAAATTCGTCAAGATGATGTGGTGAATGAACTGACATCTCGAAGAGATTATTTGTTTTTCTACACAAAATGAGTTATTGTCATTCTAAAAAAGTAAACATTCAGTGATCATTGAATCAAAACCGAGATCAAAATTATATCACTGGTAGAAAATACATTTAATTTTAATTTTATACTCCGAAAGTGGCAAGTCACTTTTATAAAAATTGGAAATAAATTTTCTTAGATTCACAAGAATAATATAAGGATAAGTCTGATAAGCTTTTAAATCATAAGTAAGCATTTGGAAATGACTCAGAATCCCTTGATTATGAATGTTTATATGAAACTTTAGAAGGTTTACTTTAGGATTCTGCGCAACTCCATTGGTGCTTTGAAATTCATTTAGATTTTTTATTAATATCAATACTTGAAGGCTGTAACATTTCAATTTGAAAATGCAGTATTCCAGCGCTTAAAAAAATTCTTTAACGGTTACAGTCAAAGTAATAAATATCGATTTACAAATACTTTTCGTAATTCTAGAATCACCTTAAGATTAGCTCAAGTTTCCGTTACTCGACAGAAACATTTATTTTTCATAAATCTATACAGAAAATGTTTGCTCCACGTTTTTGATGTCAACTTTCTACCAACAAAAAGAATCTCGCTTGAAGCAATATATATTCCTTCACCGAAAAAAAAACCACGACGGTTCAACTGACCTTAAAATGTAAATTCCAACAAAAGCCTAAAAACATTGCTATTCTTTTGGACAAAATCACTTCTAAAATCCGCCTGACATTATCAACACCTGTTATTCTCGGCAACAACAAAGCTCTAAAAGTTAAATCTCTCCTTTATGGAAAACCGTAGTGAAAATTTGCATGCTAATCACTTTTCTGCAAACTTTTCGTTAGTCCTTAGAAGTTTCGAGTATAAATCATTGTCGAAAATAATATTTACACGCAAATACTTCTGAATAATACGTGTCTTTGAATAATGATGCGGGTTTGCTTTGAATGTACAAACATGCTTAGAAGCAACCAGTTAGAACACATAATACGTACCTAACTCATTTGCAGTCTTAAGAACTTAAAAATCTTCATTTGAATGATAAAGTATTTGAATATTCGTACCAAATTAAAACAGGAATTCATCTCAAAAACTAAGCATTCGACTGGCAGCTTTCACTGACGAAGCTTTTTGTACATAGAATTACATTCGAATCGTAAAAACTCAATTCTTCAAGTCCTCTCACGTAAAATAAAATGCCAATAGATCAATTACAATTTTGATGCACCAATTGATCTCTAAGTCTCCCCAAATCAGTGCGCACCATAAAATTCAGTGAACTCTTTGTAATTCCATCGAAGCAAATCATAGTACACAAGGCATATAGGTCGGCAAGCTTGAGCGTCTGCATCGCGAAATCCCTCGTGCCCTAACTCGCATAATAGCCCGCGAACAGAAGCAACGGCAGTAGCAGTCCTAAGCTCACCGTACAGTGAAAGAGATGAAGTCAAAGGAAGCAGGAGAGGCAGAAGAAGCAGAAGAAGAAGTAGAGAGGGAATAAAAAGAGGAGAGCCAGAGAGAGAGAGAGAGAGAGAGAGACGGTCAGCGCGTCGCGTCCGTGCTAGCGGATCTGTCGGTCAAGTAACGGCATCGCGCGCCTTGTACCGCTATAGCCCCCGCCTGCACGACTACCGCTGCGGGAGAGAGAAAGAGAGAGAGAAAGACAGAGAGTAAGAGAGAGCGAGAGAGAGAGAGAGAGAGAGAGAGAGAGAGCGATACACGAGCTATACACACTCTCCTCCTCTGACGCAGTTATATGTACCCGAGAAAAGAGCACCGTTATATGGGCAAAAGAGCGCCGCCGTCGCCGGCGCCGTTGCCGCTGCAGCCACTGCACACGCTATATACAAACTGCACGTACACAAACACCACGTGCTTGGTGGCGGTGCATGTGTGCGAATGTATATATATATATATGCATCGGCTCTCTTGGAATCCCGATGCTGCTGCTGCTGCTGGCGGGCACAGCTATTGGGGATGCTATTACGCGCGTTTCTGCGCGAAGGGGGATAAGGATCCGAAAAGAACGTGATACAGTGTGGCCTTTGGGATGGAGAGGTGTGGGTAATTGCCGGGGACTTTGCAGCCGCGCGGCGGGACCGCGACGAGCCGTGAGAACTTGCCTTTTCAGGGGCCCACCATCAGCTACCTCGTAATATAGCTACTTATTATTGATACGCCGCCTTATTATACCTCGCTCCCTTGATATGATTTGTTTTTTTCATTTTCATCCTCCTCGCAGTTGTATTCCGCGAATTCACGTACGAAACTTTTACATCCGAGCTCTTAATCACTTGGACGCGCATATAAAAATTTCAATCTTATATATTATATACTCGGCACAATGGTGGAATCTATAAATCTCGTTATATATCCAGGTCTTATCGGCATCTTCATTATCTCCGCGAGCTTTAAATTTATCTCGAATTGAATTTTCTCGAGCCTTTGGCTATGCACGTGCACTCTATCGGCTGCCTGTGGCTGTACGTCTTTTCATCCGTCTTAAGACACTTACACGCATCTCGTGGATGAAATAGAAAAAAAAGAACCTGACGTAGAAGCCTTTCGTATATCACACGTGTATAGTATATATGTATAGTACAAATCGTTAAGTCACTCGAATAAATTGTCCCTCCAACTCGATTGCTTCTATCGTGACGGATAAATAAGACGACATTAATGGGCCGCGACTGTTTATTGTTTGTTTAGCTAACCCTTTTTTTGTTCAATGTCCACAGCTTTTTTTCTATAAGTAATCTAAAATAAGGTTTCAATTTAATATTTTTAGAGTGTCAAATGCGTCTATTACCCTATAATAAATAATAGTGGCTTACCGAAAGCTAATGAAAAAAAAAAAAAAAATAGATACTAGTTCAGTAGATAAAGTCACGAAGGATCGGACGCAAAAGAGATAGCAATCAATTTCATATACTTTTTATCAACGTCTGTTTAAATAATGCTCATACAAAAGCTTACACCTTTTATAGAAACCTTCTGCTTGTCACACTGTTTTTATATATAAAGGACGAATTCTACAAATAAAAGTTAGTGCTAAACGCGTAAGTAGTACAGCAATGTACATTGTCGCGATATGAATCTTGACCAAAGGTAATAAATACGTACCGATTCAGGTAAAGTATTCGTAATTAGTAACGCGAATACAATATTATATATACGTATTTATATATATGTATATATATAATATAAAAAGTAAGATCGATAAAATCGCATGTAACTGTATAATTTTTAAAAGCGAGAAAACTCGCAATTAGCCGGCATATAATACGTTTTTCGACGTGATAAACGGAACGGAAGGATCCCGGAATTATTGCAACGTATATCACATTTTAAAAAATAATCAATGTGCGCGCGCGTATTTATTATCGCGATTATTCCAAAGTTCGCTCGCGTGCGGGTATATAAGTGCACCGTTATGATTTTATGATAGCAATTAATATAATAGCCTCCTCGCCGTGTCTAATTGATGACTCCAGAGTCTTGGAAGGAAGATGTGCGCGCGGGGAAAATGACTATACCGAGCAATTTCGGGAATATGTTTTGTTTAAATAAATTATTTTCTCAATGTTCATATGCTGATCCACGGCTGACTTGTCAGAGTTGTCGAAGCTTTAATTTCATGAAATAGATGTAGGAACAATCATTGTGTCCTTATACATGGTTTTCACATATGGACATTGTACAGAAATTGAATTGGCTGTTCTTTGAATATTTTATAATGGACACATTTTCACGTATATGTATATGCAAATACTCCTCAAAATTATTACATTATTTAGTAAACAATACATTATATTAAACTGAAACCCCGTAAAACAAAATTATTCTGGATAAAATCATTTATACCTAAATGGTATTTATCCATTAAAATAATTAAATTATCAGCCCTGTTAAAACCACGTTCTATATCTTATCTCCAAAATAATGCAAATTCCCACGCTGGCTGTAAATTTCGCGTCGGATATCAGCCTTGGCAAGGCCGGCATCGTATTCGCCTCTTTCTCCGCGACTCCATATCGAAAGCAGCCTCAGCTGCAGTCCAGTCTGTCCAGTGGATACGCAGCTATACCAAGAAACTATAAATCCCGCTGTTGCCGATGGTAGATGGCGCAATGTCGAGGCACCTCGACTGGAGCGAGACGACGCCACGCGTTATACCGGGGAAGTACAATCAGCTCCGATCTACCTTACCGACTAAACGCACAACTCGGTGTTGCGCGAGGGGAGTATGCAACCGCCTTCGTAAGTGTGTCTCTGTGTCTGTATAGCGCTGGATAAGCTGGATTGCGTTATGCGCGCGCGATGAGGCAATACTCGTGTGTCGCAATAGCCGCGAGCGCGGCGAGAGAGGCGACGACGACTACTACTACTACTACGTGTCCACGGCTCTCCGCGACGCTTTTATATGCCCAGTGAAAAAGGGAGGAGTTTTCTTTTTTTGGAGGAGGAAAAGTTTTTCGGCGATGAAACTGTATACCGTTACTTCGCTGCATTCCCTTTCCTGCTATGGACTTGAATGAGTATGGAACGGTGATTCGTTGGATTTCGTCGCACAGAATTGACGGTCGGCGAGGTATAATTGTTTATTGCATGCGGGCTTTGTTGTCACGGTTCGGTAGACGTTGGAACTTGGGATTTATGTGTAGCAGGTTTTTTTGTCTTTTATTGTAATTATTGAATGTCGGCGATTTCGATTTCCACGCGTAAAATATAAGAATAGCTTTCTAACGAATTATTCAATGGTATACATATTTAAATTAAATGTAGCTTAACGAACACTTGCAAAATTGTACTTGATTTATTTTATCAAACAATGATCATCGTCAAGAGTATTATTAACCGTAACAAGTTTCAACGTCGGTTTGTTAAAGTTCTGGGATACTTGCATATAATATTATAGTACTCGATTCAATAACATTTACATAAATGTTTTTGTATATACTTAAACCAATATAAAATAAAAATAAAATCTTTTCATGAGTTTTGTTTAAGCGATGTCAATTTGAATAATCCCTTGAAAACTTTATCCAACAAGTCATAAGATCGAATCTCTTATTCTCGTTCGCTCGCCCAACGCAACCGAAACATTCAAAACCATCTCAGCGATTACTTTCAAAAAAATAAGACACGGCGAAGAGAAAGTTACGACCAAAATTTCGGCAGCGCGCAAACAAATCATTCCGAGATCAAGCCATCAACCGAGAATCAAAACTTTTCGCAATCTCAGACAAACTGCACACATCGCGAAGAATAAACATCCACATAAAGAACAAAACAAAAAAAAAACATAAGACTCGCAATGCCATTTCGGAATATAAAAACAAGACCCTATACACGATATAGCGCGACTCCATCATGCAGGCGAAAGTCAAAAAGTTTCGTCAACCCGATATGAGCGCGACGGCGGCGTTATAGTCAGGGAAAATTTGCATGATCGCTCGTGCCAAAACAATAATACATCCCTCCGTGTCTGACTGAAAGCACAAGGCGTATATGCATATATACGGACTGCCACATCAGGCGATTACGCGATAATCGAGTGGATTACGATAAATATTTAAATTAGACTAAACGGCCGGGTGAAATTTCATTCGCCCGGCATATGCAGCATCCATTTATATATGGCATTCACTCTCGACAGACACAAACACGCTCACACGTATGCCTACTGTCAAGTTTCCCCCGTCGACTACCTATATTGACTTTCGATTCAGGAACTTGATTACACTCGCGCGCATGCGTCCCTCTGCCATGTGTCTGTGACTGCATATATCTATATATATAAGGCGTGCATTCGCGGCTTGTCGCGTGTGAGTATGCCGCGAGACACTCGCTGATCAGCACATATCCGAAATCCCTTTTCAGTCATATTCGCGTCAGGGCTGTGCGACTGCCAGCCAGACAGTTTTGATTCATGTCCAGTCACTACTGCTATTATTACTTGTTTGTGGATCATTATCGCATTAAACATTCGGTTTTATGCGTCAGTGAAACGGGCCATTGTAATAGAAGTATTTTGGAGGATGATGGTACCGAGAATTCTGTTAACTCAATGGCGCTTTGTTGAGCTAACGGCAGTTTGATGTATAAGATTGTATTTTGTTTTTTGCTTTTATAGATAAATGGCGAGGTAATTTGTGGGTTGATAAGAAGCCACTTTTGCGCAATAAAAGAAATTTATAGATTTTTCTCAGATTTCTCATTTATATTTAGCTGGCTTTTTTACAGCTGGTCATAAAGCGAACACTTACTCGCGAAGCAGAATTTCTTCAAACGTTCTCTCCTAGTGATGAAATATTGGGATACTGATTAATATAAGTGTATATAATGTACTGTAATTAATTTTTTTATATATATATAAATGTAAGAGCTTCACACCGCATCAAGATTCCTAATACACTATACATTAATGGATCCTCTTCGTCTTTCTTCATATAAGACATTAAAAGACTATTTTTCAGATATTTTTTAAATATTTATCATCGATGTAGGTAATTTACGACAAATAAATTATCGTAAAGAATACCCCTAAGCCCACAGGGGATTTTTAAAGCTATGTATACACTTCGCCATCTTTAATCGGAGCCTTTGCACTAAATTAAAGGTTGCTTATGACTAATTTATTTCATAATAAATTATGACGTTATTCTTAATCATATACTCAGAACGAATATATGCTTAGTATCTCGACAAACTTACATTTAACTAACGCAGCTACGAATTTTCTAAATTTTAGCTTTAAAAAATGACTGCTTAAGTAAATCCAAATTATTCTCCTTAGTAACGTGTAGTTAAACACCAGGATCAGTCGTCAAAGTTTCCCATTACGATGATGCACTTAGTATTCTATATTTGTCTTTTTTCTATTTATAATGTTTATAAAAATAGTACTGCTAAAATAGAAACAACCCTCTGATTCTAAAAAATTGACTTGTCACTCACATAAAATAAAAAGCTATTATTGAGATATCTAATATATTTCTAAAACTGATTTTTACCCTTTTTACTTCAGATATAGAGCATTATTGAAATATGTAGTCTATAAATTGATAAAGCCTATAAAAAGAATTATCCACGAGCAGTCGATGATCAAAAATAAGCAAAGACCACATGCAATGGTCAGACTATGTTTCTCTCGATCGTCTCGACCCTCCGAATTTCAAAATCGTAACTATCCAATTTTGGCAATCCTATAGCACGAAAGGATCACACAGCACTTTCCTACACAACAGAAAATTTTCTGGCAAAAATCAATTTGCACAACATCCGGGGCACTCGCGCACTGAAAACCATTCGGCTGTACACCGATACGCGAAGATGCGATCGCTCGCTTCCACCGATAAAAGCAACAGTATATAAGTAAGTAAGAGAGAAAAAGAAGAAAATACACCGTGTGTCGATGCGAAACCAACGACTATACAATACACACAGAGACACAGACGCACACACACACACACACACAGACACACAGAGAGATACACACAGACGCAGACAACAACGCAGAGTTAAAGTTGCGAGAGAGCCGCAAGACTTCCCATTGCGACATCGAGACTCGCGCGCTCGAGCCGCCGACAACAATCACTTCTTACGTTAGAGAGAACCGTACGGTTGTGTGCCTTGCGAGTTCTCTCTGCTCTCTGTCCCTCTCTCCTTCTCTATCTTGCTTCGTCTTTGTCTTTGTCTAGCCGAAACGCCGGAGCGAGGAGATAATGTCGTTATATAGCGAGAACTGCTGCTCGCTGCAGTTGTTACCGCGCTCGACGTCGTCGTATATATATGAGCGCGCCGAATATTTTATGCTCGCGAGAGGAGCCTGCATTTTACGCCTTCGTCGACTGTGGCGTGGGTGGAATTAGAGCGGTTGGAAAAGAACATGGATTTTCAGATGCTTCGCTGTGAATTAAGACATTTTTCCTGCCATTCTTTTCATGTTAGAGTGTAGAAATGTGCAGGTATACACGATGGAATTGTAGAAAATCGGTGTATCAGCGGTTGTTGATAGTAATATATGAGTTTGCCCAAGAGATGGGATTTTATCGTGTTTACTATTGATTATATTCGTTTGAACAAGCATCAAAGATTTAGAAGTTTGTTTTTCTGAATTGCATATTTAAGTACTTGTACTATTTGGTGGTCTTGCGAGTCACGATGTTACTACTGCAACATAAAATGCTCAAGTCGAGTGGTATTTTGTTTTAGGTATGAACGTTGTTTCTTTTCATTATTTTCCATGATTTTTAAATTTGTAAGTGAGAATTTATGGAGTTTTCTGGCGGTATCGGAATTCCGAACATTCGATCTCAATTTATAAAGTATATGTGCTTACGAAAATCTTATGAAATTTCTTCGAAAAATAAACAAAATAAATCAGTATTAGAAGCGTAAAGAGACGATGAAAATTGATTTTGATTCTTTATCCTTCTCGAACTCGACATATTCACATTGCAAGGCTTCGATATCAGAACTGAAATTGATATATATTGCGCATAAAATAAACTATTTGAAACTATTATTACCTCAAGTCGTTAAAATTATATTCGAAATACCCATGAAATCGTCTTGCACTTTGCAATCATCGATGATTTGCTTTTACTATGATTCTCACCTGTTTACGAAGGAAACATTAACGTTTCCATAGATTTTTACGTACACGACTTTTATTCAACTATCTTCCAAGTTTGTTATATTCCAAAATGTAAATTGCGTGAATTGACAAATTTAAAAATAGTTAGATTCCTGGCGGCAAATTTATGCACATTTTACGCACGTGTTCTGCGCTTTACGGCACTTCATGCAATTTGTGAATTTTCATATACGAAATTGAAGGTTATATAGGTAAACTTAAGATTTCTGTACTTTGTTATTCCGATTTTTAAACTTGACCAGAGAGCCGTTACACAATATTTTCTGCGCCAAACTTTATCGCTCTTAAACCAAATTATAGATTCATTAAATTCTGCCACGTATATCAAACCAAACAATCTAAACAGAGAATTTACTATTCATCGCAGTCTCCCATCGACAATACACCGAACTAATTTATTCGCGGCCGCGAAGCTTGCGAAATCGGTAATTACATTAGAAACACACCAACAATTTCAATAACACGAAACTCCCGTTATGTCACGTTTTTCGGTGCGACCCCAACACCCGACAGATTCAATAACTCTCTAAGGTCTAGCAAAAAAAAAGAAAACAGCATTTCAATTAATGCAAGCGTGCGAGGCAAAGGAAAAAAAAAACATTTTTTTTGCAAGCCGAACCATACCAAAAGAATCTCAGGGTCGGCAAGTGTCAGCGACGCACCGCGGCAGCGCTCAAATGTAGGTCAGGATGGAAAGTAACTCTTTGCTTGCGCGTGTAATCTCTCTTTGGTAGTAAGAACGAACCGGTATTATTGTTTAATTTTCCCTCTCTAGGCCCTGCCGCTG
Source organism: Megastigmus dorsalis (assembly GCA_900490025.1). NCBI lineage: Eukaryota > Metazoa > Arthropoda > Insecta > Hymenoptera > Megastigmidae > Megastigmus > Megastigmus dorsalis. Next base: position 37,357 of record UELU01137411.1, read on the forward strand.
CCGCCGCTGCTACTGCCGCTGATCTCCGCGTCTCTCCTTTATCGCACCTTTGCTCCTTTTATAGGCGTGTAATCATCGACGCCCGAAAAATCTAGAGCAAAGATCCGAGCCGCTGGGCATCTTAATAAGTCTTGTGTATTTGCGCTGTTGAAGTTCGCTGCTTCGTTTGTTAGAAAATCAAACTTTGACTTTATCAACTTCTCTATTTTAAATGTATCTCATATGTGGATATAATGAACAGTCCAATTGATAAACTTATTTGAAAAATATTTTATACTAGTTTTTGTAAAGCAAAATAATAATGTTACTTTGGAGCTTCAGCTATCGTGAGATCTTTTTATTTTAAATTAGAGCCTAAACATTATATTATTGAAAAATAATTCTTATCAGTCTGCTTCAATCCTGGATTAATTACTAACAAGTTCACTGGTTCATTTAAATACATTGTTTGAACCACTGTACAATTGTGTTCTTATCTCTTTATTCAATCGAACCAATTATACCGTAACGTTCAAGAGATAAGAACTTCTTGACTTTGGAAGTGAGCTCGAAAAATGATAAAACCTAAAGCTTAATCGCATTGTATCGATCGAGTGCATTACACTAACAAGGGGAGAAGTGATAAATTAATCGCGAGAATTACACGCACCAATTTGAGGATAATCTTACATAAAGTAACGAGATTTTTAAATGCAATAAAATATTGAAAAGCGAATATACACATATATGCGGTACTTTTCGATCGAACAGATTTATTATATTGAAAAGTGCAAGGTGTGCGCATTTTGGATATTACGCAACACGAGGCCCCCGCGCAAATTAAAAAGAAAGGTTTTTATGCAGTCGACACAGACCTTAAACTTTCACATTCCGTTATCTTTTAAGCGAGGAGAACTTAATTTTTTAAGCTTCTCCCGCGGCCTCTCTACCCAACCCGACTTGTGTATACGTGCATTTTAAAAAATATAAATCTGCTATATTATACCTCGCAATCTTTTATATTTTAATTGCCGCTTAAGTGAAAACAGGTGTAATATATCATTCTTCGAGCGCACTTTTTTTAATTAGTAATCGCTTGCATGCAATTTTATTGTTTCATAAATTATTCGCGAGCTATGCGCTATTCCGTCTTGTCATCTTAGCTTTTTATGCGCTTTTCTTCAATTCTGTGAAAATCTGCCCTGAATAAAGAATTAGCGTAATTTATCGATATGCTCTGGAAAAAATGAGTCATAAATACTTGACGTGCTACGAAAAAGGATCTGTGATCCAATCAAAATTTGGATCACATCGGTTTTTAAAACTTGTGCAATTATTTATCGTTGACATAATTTAAAACCCATTCGAAATAGAAATCTCATTATAATCTGTTTACCGTGAAGTAATTATACATAGAAAAGAAATGGATACTTTCAATCCAACGTAAAAGCGTCTACATAAATCATCTTCTCGATAAGCTCGACCACTTATACCCCGCACCAACCATTTATACCACCATATATTTTATGCACCATCACACATTTCGTAACCAAACTAACAATTCGCCTTTCTCTTTCTGTTCCAGGTAAGCACCGCCAAAAAAAAAATTAAGGAACCGTTTATATCAGATACAAGGGGTGAGTGAGTGCATGCATCACATTCAGAGACTTGCTCAATCTCAAAAAAGTTTAGCGCGTTAGGAGAGCCGTTACATCCCATATATAGTTACCGAAATAGTCAATTATCGATCGACAGAGTAATATTGAGAGAGATAGAGAGAGAGAGACGCTCGAGGGCTTAATGGACCACCGCTTTAGGCAGCGTACACAATCGGTCGGTCTTAATTTCGCGATTATTATCGGCTCGCTGATATACACAGTGGAGTAACTTTCGGCGCGTACGTGTAGTGGAGAGATAGACCGATTGATCACGATCGAATTACCCCCACTCGTGTCGGGATACTCCGGTGATGTGCGCGCGCGCGCGAAAAGAACGGAGGTAATGGGTGCGATGATACTTTGGTAACGCGCTGATGAATATATTGGACGGTAACGAGGAGAGTTTTTATCTGCGATGAATATGCCCCCGCGATCGACAATTTTCGCATGCAGCTTCTCTAATGATGCGATTTGGGAAATTGTGCGCGTTCAGGCGGAATATAGCTGATGCAACCTTGGATAACAACCTGAAGAGTAAAAAATCCGACTAAAATCATTCTAATACGCATGAGGATAAAAGTTGATCGAGACAATTTTTCATTGTTGCGTAAGCGCGAACTATTCACGATATGTAACATACAACTTTTCATTCTTTCTGCCATTGCATTGCGATCGGCCGGTGAAATTGAAAGATTTCACCAGCTGATGGTTCGCGAATAAAAATTAATAAGCCGAAAACGCTCGGCGAGTTGTATGAGTGACATTGATGAATTTTGTGTCAAGCGCCATGGGGCGGTATAAATGGGAAGGGAAGGGGGGGAGGGGGGAAGACAGATGAATTGAAACTTTCTCCGCGATCGAAGCGATAGCGCAAAAGTCTATTACGAATTGTTGGTATTATCTTGTACGATCCTTTGTTACATCTTGATTATGGCATATAGCAACTCTAATTTATAGATTTCTTTTCTTCTGCCTTTTTACTATCACACTTTGTACATCGGAAACTTCTACTTTAATTATCCGAGGCAATTTTGTCCAGATCATTATTATTTCTTTTTCTTATGCGAATGCAATTTGTAACGCGTACGCATTCTTCTTAAAATCGCCACAATTTTAAAGAAAGTATTATTTTTATTATTCAAAACAGTCTTTTGATTATATCTTCAAAATGAGTTTCTTTACTCAAGTATCGAGTATCAGAGTTCAAGAAACCCACTAATCCACATCTGCGAAATTCAGTCAGTCTAGCACAGGAAAGGTATAGCAGAACTCTACGAGCTCGCAGATTGGTCAACATTTTTGTTGAGATGGAGCCATCTGTCAAGTTCTGCACACGCATAGTAGGTGCGTGCGTAGACGCTTTCTCTGCCCGCGGCGCGCGACCAAATCGTTTCCGGTCCCTGACCAACTGCTGCTGGACCTGCGAGATTATATTACTTGTGTTTTTTTTTGTTGCTGCTGCTGCTGCTGCTAATGTCCTCTCCTAAAAAATGTTATATGGCTCGGTGGGTGCTCCAAGACAGTTGCGCAATATTTTTCACGAAAAACATTGGGCCGGTTACATCGGACCGATCTTTCCTTTCCTCAAAAAGTTTTGGAGTTGAAGTTGTCGGACGGAGTTGGGTTTTCTTTTGCGACGGGAAGTTTGGTCTTTCTGAACGGATACCGAGGCTTCCCGGCATTGTTAATATCGAAGTGATGTTTTTGTGAATTAATTTTTTAGATCTACCAGTGCGTAAGGATTCAACATATTTTTTGTATTTGTTGGGCAGAGAGAAATATTTTTTTTAAGAAAACCAGGTAGATCATAATAGCTAAATTTTTATTTCTAATTAATATCGGATAGCTTACTAAAAAGATGAATGTATAATTCCTCGTTTTAAATATGAGGAAATTTCGCATTGGTAAAAAAAAGCAGTTAACTTTTTCAAGTGATTTAATGAAAAAATTCTTTCAGTTTTATTGCACTATCTTTAATAGGTATGCATGAAGAATTTTTAATGAAGTAAAGCTTTTACATGAATCGCATAGGTATTGGTTATTCACTACTATCCAGAAGTTTTCAAATCTTAGCAAATGACTGAGACAAGTAAATTTTGAAATTTAGAATAAACGGAATGGAATTTGATTCTACATTAGCGATGCAAGTACACCACCTATGTTTAAATGATTTGGTTTTTTTTGCGGAGAAATGAAAGAAAAGTTTAACGTTAAGATTTGCTTTTTTCGACTGTTGATGGAGTTTTTTTAATGCCAGTTTTTATGATTAATGTTTTGAATATAATAAGGTGAGGCAGGATGAAAAAAAAGTTATGTAAAGCTATAAATCTTTACGACATTTTGTTGTATCCTTCTTGGAAAAACTATCACCCAGAAAAAGTTCTGCTGAACACGAAGGTGTACAAAATGGATTTTCTTAAAAAAAACGATACATAAGTGAAGCAATCATAAAATATAAATAGCTACAGTACGTGGAATATCAAAACTATGATTCATGCAATTCAAAACTAAAATTTGTGAAATGACAGTTTTATAAAAAAGAACTTTTGAAAAGATTTTGCATATATATGTGCACTCATTTGCACAAATTTAAATATTAACTGCAGTAAATTCGGCGGATTATTGTGAAACTGTTATCTGCGATTGCAGCTCATGAGCATAACCTTTTACGATTTCGTTATTCCCATTTCGCTTGTAAAAACAATGCAATGCGTTACCTTCAGCGTGCAGAAAAATCCAGCAGGTTTCATAAAATATTTATTGGTGTAGCTTTAAAAAAAATTCAAACAAATGAACTGCCGTACATCCAGATTTATTTATTGCTTTATATGGTTTTTATATTTCTATATATGTGCTCAATTAATCACAAATATATTATTTCAATCATCTACAAAATAAATATTTATACTTTTTCCAACTTTAGCGATACCATGAAAAAGATATCTTTCAAACGCCCTCGTCTTTCGCTCTCATCGAACATTTAGTAATCTCCGTAGAATACACCAACGGCTCTCTACATTACCCCAGAATCGTAAAAACCTTCTCACCTACGAAACAAAACCGAAATTCAAAACGCCACATAAGCAGCACTGGAAAAGAAACAATCGATAATAAAGCCAGGATAGGCAACAGAACGATGGGAAACTGACTTACAGGCAAAATATATGTATATAGACGCAAGGAAAACTCTATATACAGCTCGCTATATAGGCTTCTAGCCTTGCGAACTTGCGCAAGTCTCTCCTCGCTATATTAGCCGCCGCTCGCCGAGCTGCTGCAGCGGCAACTTTGTGTTTCCGGCGCGCGGACTCCTATACCTTCGTTAGTTCCGCGCGCGCTCGTCTTTGGGTAGTACTGCTGCTGCTGCTGCTGCTACTGCTGCTTCTCGCAAGAGATCTTGCAAAACGCGTTTATATCTCTCTTTCTTACCGCTGCTGCCGGTGGTCCTGATTCTGCCTTTTGCGACTTTTTTTTCTCCCGCTGCCGCCGCTGCTGTAATCTGATAACCGATCGTTTATTGACTCGCGGCAATAAATTTATGTTGCTTCATGCGAGTAGTGTGTATGTGTATCTTGATTCGCGGTCCTTCATTGAATGAGATTCGTTATATTTTCTACGGGGACGATTTGGTGCGCGATTGTTGCCCACACGTTTGTTAAAAAAAAATCGGGGAATTTGAACAATTAATATTACGGCTATTGTTCTTATAAGCTATAATTGAGTCTTACGGCTTTTCTAGGCAGTAATTCATTGCATAGCTAATTCTCTATTGAATTAACACGCCGTGGAAGTTTGATAAAGAGAAAATTATTTCAGAAGTTTTTTAACACGCGAGAAAATAGATTTTTCAATGAGATCCACTTTAATCGGGGGTAAAACATTTTTTTGTGTCTGTCTCGTCGAAATAAATAGCTATAGATCAGAAATCTAATAATTACACGTGTTAACCGGATCCGAAAGCTTAACTCGATTCAAACTTATATATAAAACTGTGTCATATCAATTAAAGTTTTTTGCCGAAAATTGTTTCACATACGTACTAATTAGAGGTCAAAAAGCACATATTTTATTAGATTTCCGGCAGAACGAGAAAAAGGTAATTATTGTATTAAAAGCTTTAACGGAAGCCTCGTTTTAGATGAAAATATAATGTGGTTTCATTGAAATAACTTTCTTTACATAAGCAATTATGCAACCTGAATGCAACGTTGCGATCAATGACCGGAGTATTTAAAAAGCAAATATTGATTTGTTTGTTGAATGAAGACAAATCGCGTGCGATAACAGCGACGAATATCGGCTTTTCTTAATGTGCGCATGACTATACGATTTGTTATGTAAGAACCTTTTTTTTATCGCCTTTGAGCTTTTTGTGTGCTGCTTTGAAAAACGTTGATCGAGTTACTTTACGGTGAGTTTGTTGAACACAAGAGCAGACTTATTAATAAAGAGTGCAAGCACAGAATTTACTGAATTGTTTTCAAATTTCACTTCGTGATGTAATTAGCTGAATGAAATATTGAATAATTAGTGGTTTTGTTATTATCTATTTAAGCGGGATAATGGAAATTATCAAATTTATTTTGGTGTAATTTAATTATGATTTTCATTATATAAATGCAACAATACTGAATATATAGCATTAATTCTTTCTCTAAGTATGATGTATATTCATAGTCGTTAATAAATAAAGCTTATGAAATGGCATGAACAGATGTTCGTCAAACCTTTGGGAGTCAGGCATATCCTGCATCGACTCCTCAAGTTCCTTATACGCATAAAAACGGCCTACCCCTATTAATTGATTGAATTATATAAGCTCATCTAAAATCATAAAAAACCACATCAAAATTTCAACTCTATATGATCAGGAGATAGAATTTATTGCAGAACGGAATTTCAGAGCTATCAACTCGATTCACTCGGAAAACTCTGTAATCCTACCCTCTCAGTCGGCTGAAAAACAGACAAATCTATCTCTAGTCGCAACGTACAAGACTCTTCTTTATAACATTACAAGCCATCGATGCAATCGATCATCGCGTCATCGAACGTAACTTCTGCAAGAGCGACAAGTGCATATAGCGTATACTTGCTCGGAGTCACACAAATACATCTCCATCCGCACACATACACACACGCACACACACACACATATATATATATATATAAGAAAGGGATGAGGTCGAGTCCGCGGAGCGAGCAGAGACCTAGATTTCATTTTCGTTGATGAGCTTGGCTCGACTCCAGCTCTCCTCTCCTCTCCCTTCCTCCCTCTCCTCTCCTCCTCCCCCCTTTCAACTAAATATACCCTTTCTCTCTTTCCTCTTTCCATCGCGCGTGCTTATATACATCCCCTCGATGATGCGCATACACAACACACAGAGACGCGTGAGCGCGTATTGAGTGTATATATAGAGCGGACGAGTATATAGGAAAAGGATAAATAGAGGCGATGGGTTTTTCACCAGAAATGTCACATAATTGCTCGTGTAACGGAGCGAACGAGATCATTTCGTTTTTAGCGGCTCGGTTTTGCGGTGGTGGTTGTGCGTTGTCGGTCGTTTCTTCGTTTTCTTTTTTGTTGTTGCGGGTGTTCGAGGTGGAGTTTGACCGCTGATTGACCGAAAAAAACATATTTTTTTTTTGTCAATCGATGCTATAGACATTTTTAGGGGATTTGGTGGATGACGGAAATTAATCAAGTTAAAAAGTTGCAAGTTAATTGGTAGTACCTGTACGGGAAATATTAAGTTAATAGCAGATCTTAATAGCTTGGAATAAGGACATCGAAGGAGCTAATTCAAAAAGGAAATATCTATTTTTATTAATAAGGAAAAAGAAAATAAATCAACTTTTACTGTTTATCATAGTTGTATTTGTAGAGTAAATTTGTAATGTGAGTGTTGATTAACCCCATTCGCTAAAGTTTAAAAACATTTGTCTAAATAATATTTGGTAAGTTGCGGTTTGGGTTAATTATAATACATTCTGAATAATTACACGATAAAATTAAATTATACAGTAAATTGCTATTATGATTGGACGAATTCGTGCATTATGAAATCATCGATTACACCTACGAAGCAACACAATTATTGCTTATTTCGATATTCCCAGTGATTAATTAAAAATTGTCATTTGATTGAAACAATTATAATTATCTGTAAATTATCGTTTTCCGCCCACATTATACCCTTCGTTCAAAATTAACTCCGAACCTTATCGCAATTTCGTCCTTCCCACTAAAAAAGCTCGTACATACAACATCGAAGAGTCGTTCGGCATTAATTTTATCAACCGACCTACACCTGTAGACACTACGATTCCCTCCGCCAATATAACATTGACACTGATAAGCGAACAAAAAAAAAACACGGCTCGTCGTCGCTACTGCACTTTTTTCACTCCCTCCCTTTTCCTCTCCGCTTCACGACTCTTTTTTACCTGAGAGGACGTGCAGCAGCAGAACTAGCAGCAATAGCACCAGCAGCAGCGAGGCGGCATTTCGTAAGCGTCGCAATCAATCTTACTGATTTAGCCAGCATACTTTTCATCCTCGGCGCATCGTCGCCATACGCGCGCGTGTGTGTGTGTGTGTGTGTGTGTGAGATGCGTGTGAGTGAGCTGCGCCACAATTGTCACCTAATCAAACGCCGGTCGTCGCTTGACTCACCTTGTGCGACTTTATTTACTGTTAAATTGCGCGCTGTTGACAAAACGAAAATCACCAAATTCGACGCGTTCGCTTTTGCAGGCTTGCATTATACACCGCACAGAGTTGTATTTGTAAATATAGTCGCGCTGGAAATCGGACTGTTTAGTAAATCAGTTAGTATTGTTTATTAAACATATTTTAGATCGATTATAAATTGGATTTTGCGGATTTTTCTTTAGAATGATAGGGTATTTATAAGCTGAGGGCTTAGACATGTATTGACCTAAATTAAAATTAGAATTTCGTCTGTATAATAGTTTTAATATGAGATAACTTATTTTAATTATTTTAATTATTTTAATTATCTTAGTTATTTTTCCTAAAATTCTTTTTTTTTAAGTGGATGTGCTATGGTCTGAAAGATTCCTACCTTACCGGTTCTTGCATTTAATGAAATATATCAAGATAGAGATTAATTTTTGGAAAAAAACTCTCCGCCACCATCTCAGTAATGATCTAATCATAATGTGGTTCAAGTTTAATGAAATTCCACCCACAATTCAGAGAGATCTTTGTCGACGAAAATTTCGTTCGTAATTCACAGCGATTTTTATCTCTGAAATTTTTGGCGACGAAAATCTCAGAATTGTGGATGGAATTTCATGAAACTTTAACCACCTAATATTTACAGTATTACCGAGATAGTGACAGAGATTTTTTTTCCAAAAATTAATCTCCATCTTAATATATTTCGTTAAATGCAAGAACCGGTAAAGTAGGAATAATTCCGACTATAGCACATCCTCTCCATTTTGCACTTGTTATTCATGAAGAGAGAAAAAGAACTGATTTGAAAATATCAAAGGAGGACGCCTGTAGTGACCCATGGTCAAACTTGGCATGAATCCTCTAAAATCGACTTCAGCACAAATAATCCTTAAACTCTGAAGTATTTGAATAAAAAATGTCTTCTCTATGAAGTGGAAAATATAAAAAAAGTGATTTTTTCTAATTTTTAATACTAGATGTCGGATGAAATCTTGAGTTTTACACTCATTTTAACAAAATTGACTTGAGTTTTTTTTATATTTCCGCGCATTTCCCCCGATTAAATTTTATTCCAATATTAATATTTTGATCAGCTCTAATGAATAAAAAATTTTTGTACGTTTATCTAGGTTTATTTATTTTCTACGCATTCGTCGGCGTTCTCATTTTTGAATATTTCAAATAATACTGAAGTTTTTTTAGTAGGTATAAGATTCTTTTCAATGCCAATAGTTGTATCTGATAAGTATATCAAATACAACTACCAAACAGAACAATCGATGATGCAGATTACACAAGCAATCGTCAATTCCTATACAAACGACGCAATGAATTCTCTTGTCAATCCGTAAAACTCCCCAAAAACTCTCTCCATACTGCCAACGTCGGGCAGATACTCTGCACACCGTAGAAGACGAAGCTCGTAAATTACCATCTTCGCAGGTATATACACGCATTCACTCTGCACTAACACGCGGTCAACGTGAGCTGCGAACCAGCGAACGGGTTATAGCGTGCGAGGTGAAGGAGGACTAGAGGGAGAAAGAGAGAGAGAGAGAGGGACACACACCGTTACTTAATTTACGACGCGCCGGAAACGCGCGGGAACTGTGTCTCCGGATCGTCTGCGCCGCTTATCCGGAACAATGAGGGTACGAAGTTGCTGCTGCTGCTGCTGCTGCTGTTTGAACCGAAGTTCTGTATTTCACCTTTTTTTTTGGTTGGGTAACAGTGTGGATTGAGATGTAATTTTCCTTTTTTTTGGCTTTTGTGGAGGATTTACGGGGAGGGAGAAGGGTTGAGGCGATGCAGAGGTATTGATGAAAGGTGTCTCTAGGTGCGGATCAATAGATAGATGAAAAAAAAAAAGTTGGGTTTAGTGCGGGAGAGAAAAATATTTGTCACTGCAGAGAAAGTCTGATTGTTGGAGAAAGGTATACTGCATTCCAATAAAGGAGGAACCCATACAACGAATTTTCTTTTTTTTCTTAAAGCTGAAAAAAAAATAATCAACTTGAACAATGTAAATATTCCAATAGTAAATGTATGTTAAAAGGTACTAAAAAAAATTATTTTTTTGCTAAAATACAAATTTAGTCCACGGAGTCATGAAAGTTCAACTTATCCACTTTTTCTTTTATTGCAGGGTTCTAGAGCTAAGTCTTAATCGATTCCAACTTTACAGGGCCCATCTTTTTAGTGTCTCTTTTAGTTTTGAAGAAAAAAATTTTTCTTTCATTTTTAAATATTATTTTTTTTTACAAAATTATCATAAAAATTTTGCTAGCTTAAAAGTTTTTCGCAATTTTTGTTACAATTTAATTCTTCAAAATTTATTTATAAAAAATAATATTCAAATTTTGAAAAGCTCAACAACATATAAATCTCTTTCAGAAACAAAATGAGCCTTATGAAGTTGAAATCCATTAAGATTTAGCTCTGGGACACTGGGCAGACTGAAAAAATAAATAAATTTGCCTCCGTAGACTGAATTAGTATTTTAAAAAACGAACGATTATTCACATTCTTAAAATTAATTAATTTTTTCGATTTTTTTGTTTTTATTTAAAGTTTTCTCTAATTCAAAAAGAAATGAAGAAAACTTCGGTGGATTCGATGAATAATTAAAAATCAAGTGAATTTATTTTTAGATAACGGTAAATTGGAATCGCATATTACATTCAGCTTGATGACAGATGGAACATTTGGAATGAAGGATGATGTTTTTGAGAAATAGATTCATTCCAAGCTTTTATTATGTACATGTCATTGTAAAATCGATGCATAATTTTGTTATTTAAATTGAATTTTTAATGGGATCGCAAATCTTAAAATTATTGAAATATACAGTGAAAGTGAGATGGATTTTTGATACCTTCATCTCTACTTTTTAACCAACTACATTTAAATCTTACATTTTTATGAACCATAATTTATTATTATCCAAAATTCAGTTCATTTTATCACGCATAATAAATAATCTCCATCGACCGGGTGCAGAACATAATATTGAAAATACATATGCGACGTTGATTAAATTAATGAGAAACGAGTAAGTTTAATTGAGAATACTCGTTAAACGCAACAGTGAAGAAATACTTTTACCCAAAATTATAAATAACCACGGCAAGCAAAAAGACTTTACCCCCAAATTTCATAATTATCAATTGCCCTCCCCTCCCCCATCGTTTCTTCGTTTAAAACGCAGTTAAACTTCAATCCCGAAATGCAAGTCGCTTCACAACTTCTGCAAGCCTCTAACGAACTTACGCAATACTGCATACAAACCCAAGCCATAGCATTTCCTTTCCTCCTCTTTATTTTGACCGTGTATGGAAAAATGATTCAGTCAGCTGTCGGCGAACGAAATGTACCAGTGTCGCGGTTCTCCACTTAGACATACACACCTATATATATATATATATACATATGTCGTCCTTATGGTAGGGGAAGCCTCACCGTCTTCATATACATACTTGGGAATCGAGAGTTGCTTTCACGCGGATTGCACAACTTATACGACTGTGCCTCGTGTATGTGTGTGTGTGTGTGTGTGTGTGTGAGTGTGCCGGCGGCGGTGGCAGTGGCGAGCGAATCGTATAGTATAAGCGCTTCCAAGGCTCTCCGCTTCGTGACTGCGCTCCTATGCACTGTGCCGCGAGCGAGAGAATATACGTATAGATATAGCGCTGTTTTTTTTTGTGTCGGATGCAGCGCGCACTTTTGGTGTGAATTCCTCGAATGACAACACGCTCGATCTATTTTCCAAAGCGTCGAACTATATCATTTCATTTCACCGTATATATGTTTTATCTTTTAATTAACTATATATCGTTTGAATTAACGAGGGATTTTCTTTACGAACGCGAGATGAATATCCGAGCATTTTTTTTTTTAATGCGAAGTTCAAATATAATTAAGCCGAACGCTTTTTGATTAAATTAATGTTACTTTAATTAAAGTGAATTACTATGTGCGCATATATCCGATCTCTGCGAGATTTTATATTTACGTTCTTTTTTAATGCGAGCTCCGTACAGTGCTTCAATGCCATAATAGTGCAGCAGCGTTAGGAACGTTTTTGAATGAAAAAAACAAAAATAACAAGAGTCGTTTGCTTTGAGAAATTCAAAGATGCATTCGACGTGGTACATGTCTTTTTTCACTCCCCCCTCCCCTCCCAGCTATTCAAATCCTTATATATTTCCAAGACTTTTAAATCTTCGCATTTCTCGCGCGTTTCAAAACGTACCTATATGCAGGCTAACGTTAAATAAATAATGTATATCGGTGTACCGAGAAAGTGTTACGACTACGTGTATAATATATATATGTATAAGTTTGTATTGTAAATTGTCGCATTTGTAAGGCGCGCAGATGTACAGTTGCGCGCGTACATTTACGATTCCGGTCGGTGCGTGTTGTTGTGGTAGGCTCGCAAAATTCGCGCTCCCGACTACATATACAAGTATATTCGAAAGATCCCGTTTTCACACGCCCGAAAAATCCATCATCGATTAGCATCACGGATTTCGCGGTGGGAGCGATCGATTGCTCAACTCGAAACCGTATTTGAATAACTTCTGCTTCTATTATATATACCCCGTTAACTGCAGGTCTGAAAAAAACAAAATTACTTAAATACATGAAATTCCTCGTACGAAGTGTGTATATATATAATATCCGTTTAACATCAGGTCGCAGTTGAATCCGAATTTTGTCCTCTCGCTGCACAGCCTAGGTGACACGAGTCCGCGTGCTTTGGTGCAGAGAGTCCGCCTAATAGCAGCATCAGCATCAGCAGTAATAGCAGCGGAGCAGAGGCGGTGCAGGCCGCGCTCGCGCGACTCTAAAAATAAAGAGTGCGCTTGTCAAACATCTCCCCGGTTATTTTCTGCTTAGCGCGAACGCTGCTGCTGCTGCTGCTGCTGCTGCTGCTGCCACGCAACAAACGTATACCGAACGCACACATACACACACACTTTTGAACGCATACCGTTTGTGTGTGTCGTGTATACGTATGTGTATATGGTCGAGCGATGATTGACCCGCGAGACTCGCGCGTTTTATCGCGCTTTTCTTCTTCCTTCTTTTCTTTCTTTTTTTTTCTGCCGACGCCGCTGCCGCCGCCGCGCGCGCTGCTGCTGCTGCTGCTGCTGCTGCTGCTACTATAGTGCAGCTCGCTCTCTCGGTTGCCCGGTTTGTTGAATGGACAATCGGGGGAATTTTATCGGACGCGTGTTATTGACCTTTGCTTACGAGGTGTACGTTACAGCTTTCTTTCCATTTCTTTCGTTCGCTTTTTTTTTCCTTCCTACGTTCAAGCTTTTCAGAGAGTTTCGGAAAGAGTTTAAACGAAGTGAACGATTTGCGTGCCAAGTTGATAAATTCACATTTTTTAAAATTTGATATATAGAATTGATACATATTTAATTAGTGCACAAAACATTAAAAATAAAATTCATGTTTTAAAAGAAACAAATTGTTAAGTTTAACTAATGGTCAAATTATTAATATATTTAAATATTGTAACAATTCATTGTCACTCGTGCATCTATCTGAATATTTTGAAATTTGTAAGTATATGCATCGAAGGTAGAATTGGAGATACAGTAGAACACGTATACTCGTCCAAAACATCGTATCTTACTCGTATATTCTTTTTGACATTCAAACTATGAAAACGTGAGTGAATTCCAAAAAGGAACGATTATTTTTTTTCAACTTTTCAAATAAGCTTAAAAACAAAAAACTAATAATAAAAATAAACGTTCAAGTCAGTAGTCGCTACATTTGAAGCTCTTTCAACTCGCACTAACATCAAACAATCCAATCCAAACAAGTTGGTTTTCATTTATGTATATCCAACTGTACATTATCTATATCCAAAGGCACATACAACTTTTGAATTTCCCACGGTGACAACTGGCAGAATTAAAAAACCTCTCGCTACCTCGTATACCCAAAAAGCCACCATTTAACCCCCGGCCACAATTAAGCAATCCAACATAGCCAAGACAAAAAGCCCACCTAACTGTGAGCAATGAATCGTTCGAATATCCAATTTTTTCTCTCTCTCTCTCTCTCTCTTCCTTCTCCAGCGCGTCGCTCGCCTCCCGACCAAAGGCGCGTCTCTTTGACGCGCTCATAACTGTACCTGAGCCTCCGGTGAATGACCGAAACTCAACGCGCGCGAGCGAACGAGCGAGCCTCTCTGTTCTGCCTCTGTGTCTATATACACGCTCGTTCTCTCTCTCTCTCTCTCTCTCTCTCTTTCTCTCTGTGTGTGTGTATGTGTGTACGGCATCAGAAACGGCCCTCTAAAACGGACGCGAGCTTTGTTTTCCAGGTTTATTATCAATACAGGTGTCTCGTCCCTTTCACGTAACACCGCGCTGCATTGTCGGTTCCCCCCATTGTCTTCGCGCAGTGGGACACACGCGTGCGCGTTTACGCGACAAGACGCAATATTGAATAATCGCGCAGGTAGACTTAAAAAAAAAAAAAACAAGGAAAATAAATAAACGAATATAAAAGAATGTCACACGCTCGCGAACGATCCTCAAGTGCATTCTGCGCTGACGGCAGTTTAGAGCAGCAGAAGCAGCAGCAGGAGCGATCAACCGCATCGCGTACAGCAAGCCGCAAATCGTTCTCATAGGTAAAATACCTCGAGCGCGCATAACGACATCGCAAGAGCCTCGTATGCCCCCACGACGCGACTTTGCTCGCGCGCTACACACGGAGCGTTCGTTCGCTCTTGCTCGCTCGGCTCGCGGCTCTTTCGCGCTATAGGTGGGGTTCATTGACATCGACGACGGCAACGACGACCACGACCACGACGACGACGACGACGACGACGAGTCGCGCACTCCACTCGCTACTATATAAGATAACTGTAATCTGTCGAAAAAAAAAAAG
Source organism: Megastigmus dorsalis (assembly GCA_900490025.1). Lineage (NCBI taxonomy): Eukaryota > Metazoa > Arthropoda > Insecta > Hymenoptera > Megastigmidae > Megastigmus > Megastigmus dorsalis. The sequence continues at coordinate 52,621 of UELU01137411.1, forward strand.
GAAAAAGAGAGGAGGAGGAACGGAGTGGGGAACCGCCAAAAGCGGCTGCTTTCTCGGAAAGTTTGGGCCCTGTCTAGAGCTCCGCGCCGAAACTCTCTATGTACGTATATATAATATACACATTGCCTCATCCTCGCGGCGAGCGTGTGTGTGGGGGGGCTCTCTGCTGTGTCTATACGCGCAGGTTGGAAAATCATTAAAATGCAGAGCGGCGCACGCACTTGTGTGTCGCTCGCCTCTCGTTACACTTTGCCGCACCGCACGACGAAAAACCTGTGTGTGTGTGTGCGTGTGTGGGGGCCGATGTGCCGGCGTAGTGGGAAAAAAGGCGTTATAACGAGACGTGATGAGTTTTCGAGTGGGTCTACTCTTTTCCTTTTTTCTTTTGTTTCTTTCGTTTTATTTTTTCTCTCTCTAATAGTGCGCACATTTTTTATAAGATCGTTCGGAAGCTCTGCGTCTGTTGAGACGAATTTCAGATACGATGTAAGTAAGTTTGCCGGTGTTTGGGATGTATTTTGGAAGGTAATTGTTTTCTACTTACTTGCATTTAGCGCACGTGTACAATAGATGGTAGTTTGATATTCAACTTTTTGTCGGAAAGTAGATAAAATTCATAGATCGTCAAGAGTTTTATCGCGCGGGCACCCCTGCCTTACTGCACTTTCCCATTGTGACGTCATCCTTTAGTAACCTCTAAACCGTTACATTCATGACCGCTAAAAGTGTTCGTAATATAAGAGCCCAATAAACTAGTCGCGTCCATTGCTAACACGGGCGGTTACGAAACGATTCCCGCAATCCCGAAAAAGAAAAATCCGTACTACGCATAATGAAACTCTCATCAGCGGCGCGGTTAGATTGTCGTGAAGTGTATAAAAATTCTTCGATCAAAGCGCACGCACGAAAATCCCACAGTGAGGAAGATCGATAGTTGATACACGCAACCTTCGCTCTCTCCCATTACCATAGAGCCACCCATTATCATCATCATTCTCTCCCATTGTCACGCGCGCGCGCGCGCGCGTTCGATCCCTCAAACGGGAATCGATCTATAAAAGACTCCTCTCTCTCTCTCTCTCTCTGTCTCTCTTGCGCGCGGTCCTAACGGTACACAACACCAACTCAATGTATATACACGAACAGCTCATATACATGTATATCGAGTAACAGGCGTCCCGCGTCGTACACTTTTACCGCTAGGCCCCCGGAAACTTTTTTCCTTCTCCTCCTCTTTCTACCATTATTAAAACTGGAGTCCCCCTTATAGCGTTTTTTTTTTAAGGGACATGAATGTGGGAGGGAGCGGTCATATATATATTGTAGCCCTTGGCGCAGGTATATATGTACGCGAGATGCGCATTGAATTGCCGGTATACAATGAGGATCTTGAGTACCGATCGGTCCCTTCTTGTCGAGAGCGTGGATTTCGACGTTGTTGGATTTTATAGGAAGGGAAGGAGATGAATCTGGAAACTGGAGGAGCGGATGGACAGTTATTTTTTGTCTTTATGCACATTCACGTGAACTTTCGTAGTTTGTAATGAGATTAAGAAAAAAGTAATATCAATTATTAACAATTGCAGAGAATCAGCCGCTATGCATACATTACGGTCAAAAGTGTGTAATTAAGCGTAGCAAGTTGTTAGTGCTTATCGCAATTGAAGGAAAATAATATAGAAAAGTGATTGATTCATTTGTTTATTAATGTCTTGAGAAATGCTTGCTTGGGGTAAAGAAAGAGAGATGTTGTCACTATTTGAGTGATCATTTTGTATTGCACTTCAAAGTGAAAGTGTTTATTACAAATGTATAACTGATACAAGATATACGCTTGATTTAATATTTACCACTTTGATTCAGCTATAAACGCAATTTATTAGATGTCTAATTCTGAAAGAATATTCTATAATTTATGCCAATCGCACACTAAAGCGCCATGGAACCATTCTGGAAAGTATACCAACTATTGTTCTTTTCACCTTCAACTTTATAATTCACGCAAAACCCAAAGGTCCTCAAAAGAATCCACAGGCAAAAGTGCGTCTGTACCACCTAAACAAGCAGGTATATTGGCCAGGCATGGAAACCATATCGGGCTTATAGCCAAAACGATGCACAGTCATAAAATATTCGGGTACATCATAAATGACTGGTCAATTATCGCGACCGCTTGTAAATATATATATCTTCTTGTCGAAAGGTCCTGCGACGAGTTTTACGACTATGTCACCGAGCCGTTGCCCTTTGCACAGATCGGATCGAAAAGACGCAAGTATTGTTGCTCTACTTTCTTTTCGGATAACATAGCAACGATTATATTCCTGATCTACTGTTGAAGTAGGTCGCTTAAGTATATTTTAATACAAAACCTGAGAGTTTTGTCTTCCTTCCAGAAATATCCCAAGCTTTGGAATTTCGAGACTATCTTTAATTTTGGATTTTACTAGTTGAAGTGCATTATTTGAGTTTTCAGTGCAATGAATTCTTCAGTACTATTTGGCGTTTTAATTGACATAATTCACCACCTTTAATACGTCGTATTTCTTTACTTTTCGATAACATTTCTTTTCGAAAGGTGCTACGATATTTTTTTTAATAATTTTTTAAATCTATGCACTTTATTAATAGTTATTTTTTCTTTCTGTTTCAGGTGAGTCCCATTCACGATCATAAAAGTTGTGTTTTCGCCACGTAAGTACAACAAATGAAAAATAGAAATTCCGCAATATTTCATAAAGAATGTCGTTTGCGTCGATTCGCGCGCCAACCCAAATTGTGTTTTAAATAAACAAACGAGATTTGCGGTGTTAACCACCGCGCGAAACTGCGCCCCACGTAGGCTCGTGCCTTCGCACAAAGTCAACGATCATTAGCGAATTGTCATCGTGTTCTTTACACTCGAATGCAACCAGAACGTCAATGGTACGAAAAGAAAAAATAACACTCGACCACGATATTGATCCACCCAAAGCTCTGCCTGAAAATTCAAACAAATACAAGCGCAGTGTCGATATATGCAGGCCTCGCTGCATCGGCGAATGACCAACTTTTCTATGAGAAACTGCAAAATCGCGGTGGAATTTTGACCGAATTCCGTTTTGGAAACCTTTTTACCAGTGCTCAGGCAGTGACGATAAGTTTCAAAATCCTTACTGGCATTAGTTGATTCCTATATAGTTTGTAAAAGAGATTTTTTTGTATTAAAGGTACCTTATATTACAGTTTTTATATTATAACTTGTAAGAGAGATTACAATATAACTTGTAAAAGAGATCTTTTTTCTTTTACACTACTTCCAAAATAAGTAAAAACAGCGTTTACCTTAAGTAATCCTATCTCTCTCTTATGCTTCCGATGACGTTTAAATGCCGCTCAAATATAGAAGCAAATCATTGTCAACGCAGAGTTAAAAATTCAAACATAATCACTCTTTAACCAACCCCCAAATCTGAATTCGCCTGCACCCTCGTTCTATAAATCTTGAGAATAAAAACGATGTTTTTATGACACACAATAACCATCGCCTCTTGAAATTCTCCTATTACACCAATGAACAAAGCCCTTTTAAATTCATCCAACCTATGCCCACCCCTTCGCAACACTCAGAATCCGCCCTTCTCTCCAAATTTTTCAATCTCCCACCCCAACCCTAATTCCTACCGAATCACCAAAAAAAAAAAAAAAAAAACTCTCGGTCCCACCCCTTTATTATAAAAAACCCCCCAAAAAAGTTATTAATAAATCATCCCAGCACCAGCGGTCGTGGAAATATCAGCAGCATAGCAGCAGCAGCAGCGGCGGCGGCAGTACCTCTCGATCATTACTCCGCAACTAGCAAGCCTCTATCTATCCCTACCCTCCCTCCCCCACCATTCCTTCCTCTATTACACTCTCTATCGATGATCTAGCCTAGCCTAGCCTCTACTCTCTCTCTCTCTCTCTCTCTCTGGCTCCCTTCCCCACGAGCCTGTGTGTGTGTGAGAGAGAGTGCGCGCGCGCGGCCCTCTCGCTCTCTGCACAACCCGAGGAAATTGATGGTGGGGCTCTCTCTCTCTCTCGCTCTCGCTCGCTCGCTCGCTCTCTGTGTCTCGGGTTGCTCCGGTCTTGCGCGCCACGAGCAGTCAACCCAGAGCCTCGGCCGCGCGCTAGTGCTGTGTGTGTTTTGAGTTGTTGTCGTCGTCGTCGTCGTCGTCGTCGCTGCGCCGCCGCTGCCCGCCGACGACTTCGCGCTTTATACATATATATATATATATATATATACATACATATATACACATACATATATATAAAAAACCTTTACATATGTATATATACGTGGGTGATTAACGTTGAAAAAAGGAAAAAAAAAAAACAGAAGAGAGACCGGCGCTGGAATCCACGCACTTTTCGTCTGCAGTCGGTCTTTCGAATTTTCGGGACGGTGCGCGCGCGCGCTCGCATAGTGTATACGAAAGTTTTCACGTGTTTCGCACGCAGGGAGTTCCGCGACTGCGGTGTGCTACTGTTATCGTTGAGCCGCTGCTTCTCCTCCCACCAGAGAGGATGTGTAGATCCTTATAAGAAGTGCAGCGTGGGATAAATATATATATACACATATATATATATATATAAATATATATATCGCGACAACGAGAGATTTTCCGAGTGTACCTGGTACATCGTCGCCGTGGGACGCGGATCGATTTTTCTCTCTCTTTCTTCTCGTCGCGCGAGTGCTGAAAGGGAGAACCCGAGAGAAAGAGGAGAGAGAGAAAAACAAGCGTGTATATACACATATGAAAACGCGAGTTCCGAGAGAAGAGCATATACGTATGTAATACAGAGTGTGTTACAACCCCTTTAGTGTCTGTTGGTTTGAAAAAAAAAATTTCTTTTTTTTTCTTCGTTTTCGTCGTTGCAGCACATATAGAGAGAGTGTGTGAGAGAGAGAGAGCATCGTGTATATATATATAGATATATATATATACATATAGATATACATGTATGCAATGTGCGCGACCAGAATTGAAGCAGTGAAATGCCGCAGCAGCAGCAGTCGGTGCGACGAGGAAGCCAAGTGTCAAAGTGCCGTAGACGAGGTCTGATCTATCGCGGGCCAACCAACGCCTCCAGTCGGAAGTTTAGTACTTGTTATTGTTGATGATGATGAAAGTGCAAGACACCTGAGGCAAATTTGTTGCACGCATATAATATACGAAGTACACGTATACGCATATAAATACACCGGGGTTGGAGTATATTATTTTTTTTTTCCGTTTGGAACGGTCAGAGGAACACGACACGTAAGAGAGAAAGGTCCCAGATTTTTCGGCAGGTGTGTTTAATATATACATATATATATATACTACCCAGCAAAGGATTCGCTGATATACGTGCATATATATACACACACACATGCTGGTGGTATATATTGGGCCAAGTGAAAGTGAATCCCCCCGGCGCGACTTGCAAAGTGCGTGTGGATATATACATAAGTAGGAGAGAAACACCGTAATAACCACCACATACACCCATACACTGATACACTGACACACACACACACACACACACACACAAACAGTTACACACTTACACCGAGAAGCGATGACGACTACGCCTGCCTGTGATTATAAAGTCAAAGTGCTGTGATCTCACGTACATGTGTATAACATAATACGTATACGTTGCGTGCGCGTTATATGTATATATATATTTTCCACGACGAGAAGCAAAAAAAAGAAAGAAAAAAGAAAATAAGAAATACATATACAGTAGTCACCGCATCGTCGTCATAGATAAATAAATATATATATATGTATGTATAGTATCCACCCCGTGATTCAAATGCTGATCGACCAAGGATTGAGCTGCGCGCGTAATCGAGTTAACACAATCGGTGGGTGCATATTACACACGCATACACACACACGCGCACACACACTGCACACACACATACACACGTCCACTGGCACACGCTCTTTGGCAGAGTTGTTCGCTGCTCCACGCGATGGAGATTGCAGCTGCTGTCCTAGTCGCACTATATAGGCGCTGCTCCGGGAAAATTCAGCGCGACGTACAACTGCAGTGTCCATCGCGCGAGGCGATGTTTGTCACGATGCTATTTCAAAGCTCTCTTTCTCCCTATTGACACATAACGCGCGCATCCCCCTTAACAACGAGGTTTGTAATCTATGGCAAAGTGATGCATCACGGCTGTGTGGTTTCGTTATGTACAGTTGGAGAGGTTGTGCAACGCGGCGGTGGCAGGTTTTCCGAAATTCAGTAGCAGCTTAAGCGGCCAGAGAGCGAGAGCGAGAGAGAGAGAGAGAGAGAGAGAGAGACTCTTGCACCACAGTTTTGGTGCGAGGTGAGTGAACTGTTACGTGATATAAATCCCAGGTACCAGTGAATCACCAAATTTAGAAAGCCCGAGTGGCCCAAACCGTTTCGTGTTCGTCTCGGTGGTCCTATACCTCGAGTCGCTTGTATTATGCGTTGAAAAAAAACACACACACGCACACACACCTTTTCTCCTCGTTCAAAAAGTATAACCTGCACGCGCTCCCACTCGGAAACGAAAAAAGATACGTGGAACAAAAAAAGTGGCTCCACGTGTGACACATAATTACACACACGCACGCACAGCCAAAACATAACTCGAAACCATCGTCCCGTAATATATCCCAGGCACAAGTGTCTATGTACATAATATCTACATACTCTCTCGACGTAGTCCCGGTGCATTTCATCTTACATAAACAAGAGCGTGCGAACGCGGCACGCGCAATTTTTAATTCCACATATGAAATTCCAATAATTCCAATGATCTCACACATCGCGGAGACGCGTTGCTCGTTGCGCTCACTATGTGCGTCCATCAACCGCTATCACACACACACACAGACACACACACACACACATTTGCACACACACGCTCTATTTTCCTTTCACACTGCGGTAGTTATACGCGTGTGGGTGCAGCAGCCGCGGCTGTGTATATGTAGGCCTCCCACCTCCTCTCTCTCACTCGCTCTCGCTCGCTCGCTTACTGTTATGGATATTATTAAGTAACTCACGCGCGTACGTTCGTTCGTTACATGCAAGCAGGAGAGAGAGAGAGAGAGAGAGAGAGAGAGAAAGAGGAGGCTATGTGTGACATGACATGCGCCATGCACGCGGCTTCAAATGCTCCTATGTGTCTTTCCCTTTCTCGCTTCTATTATGCGCGCGGTGTGCGTGTGCATGTATGCGCGCTCGCGGGACTTTTTTCCATAAGCTGCGGATGAGCATTGGGACAGTATACTTGTACGTGATTTGAGTTTTTTAACTTTTTTCGGAAGGGTTTTATGCGTCGACTTTTTTCTCTCTCTCTTTTGTCTTTTGAATGTTTCCGCAGCGTCTCTTGCACGAGGTTCTATATAGAATGGGATTTACTTGATAGTTCAGGTGCAATGGTACAGTTTTTTTTTTTTTTAAATTGGGTGCAATTCATCTCGCAAGCGTTTCCGTTTATTGCAGAGCAAACACGCACCGATCGTCAGCTTATCGTATGTATAACGATGCTGCAATATTTGCTCAGGCATCGGAAGCTGGGCGACGTCGACAAAAGCTAAGAATATTCGCGAAAATTCTGGACTGAATTCATTTTCTTATTAAAGCTACCGATACACAGGCGAATGGCGTATATATGCGCCACTTGAATTTCCGCGATAGTAGATGATAGTAGACATGTACTGCTGCCACAGTCGCGCCGGGATACAGGAATAGAAGCGGCTGTTGTCGGCGAGAGAGTAGACTGAAATTATCAGTCGAACGAAAATCAATAGATTTCTGCATGTCTGATGCGGCAGTAACAGCCAGCGGCAGCAGTGGCGGGTCACAATCTCGTAAAACTGCACCAGCGCGGAGCTTTACATAGACGTAAATTCGACGTTTTACACGCGGACGTATCCCTCCAATAATTATCTCATCGATTTTTCGCGAACTAAATTTATTTATTGCCCGCGAGTTCATTTGCAGCCGCGCGTGTGCTCGGTCGCTCTTGCCGCGGAAATCCGAAACTGAACCCGTACAAAATAATCGCCAACCGAGCCAAACGTAAAGTAACGCAATCTTTCGTCGCTAAACTTGGCTATATAAGACAGCGCGTTTGCCGTCACCCTCAAATACGCGATTCGAAAGTCGCATCCGTGCGAAAAGAAAAAAAAAAAGATGAAAAAAAGCTCGCCCTCGCGAGAGAGAGAGAAAGAAAAAAAGCAGGCTACGGAAAAGAAAATTCTCCGTTCGTTATATACATGAAGCCCCGTCCGCTGGCTCTATAGAGTACATTGCATAGAACGGCAGTATAGTCGTCGGCGCAGTCCTATACTAGAGCAGAGGCAACGGCAGCGGCAGCAGCAGCAGTAGCGCGCGCGCGGCTACGTGTACACGACCTACATAAGATGCGATGCCCCCACGGCGAAAATAATTCATACTCTGCCGACTGCAAAGTACAGTGCCGTACGCTTCTCCCTCTCTTCTCTCTTCTCTCTCTCTCTCTCTCTCTCTCTCTCTCTCTTTCTCTGCTTCGTCTTGCTACTGCTACTGCTGCTGCTGCTGCTGTTTCTACCGCTAAGCGCAGCCGGCGAAAAAGCTTCTTCTCGCTTCTTCTTCATCCTCTTTCTGTCCCTCTCTCTCTCTCTCTCTCTCTCTATCGTTTTTGCGAGAGACCTGGTATATAGACGCATGTGTTTGGGCGTCGCAACAGCTGACTGGAGGAATTTGCGTCTCTCGGCTTCCCTGCATATATACCCGCGCGCGAAAATCAGATTGCGCATGCCTTACTTTTCGCTATACGAAAGATCCGTTTGATTTTTCTATGTATATATGTATAATTATGCGCTCGGTGATATTGAAAATGCGTTTTCACATTGAACGTCACAGCTTTAATATATATAGATTCCCGGTAGCTATTCGTTTCTGTACAGACAAGATTTATGAAATAAACTGGCGACGCGTCGGAAACTTGATTCTCTTTTTTGCTCAGCTGAAAAGTCCATAACTCAGGCGTAATTTCGAAAATAGAAAAGCTCGCGCGCTTTGCAAGGCAATCGGACTCTCTCTCTCTCGTTCTCTCTCTCTCTCTCTCGATTTCCAACAAAAGTCCATAATTGCATAACAAAGGCTTGAGAGAGAGAGAGAGAGAGAGAGAGAGAGAGAGAGAGAGAGAGAGAGAGAGAGAGAGAGAGAACGAGAGAGTTATATACCGCTAAACAAAAAAAGAACAACAGACGAATAGAGAAAGAGAAACTAAACAAACAAGCGTTAGAACTGGAACTGAAAGTCGCGTCGAGAGAATACGAGTATATAAAGAAGAGACACAAAAGGAGATAGAATAAAAAAAAAGAAAAACAGCACAGAGTGAGAGAGCAAAATACACTGGCAGAAAAAAAAATTAGTCGCGATATGGGACTGTGTGTACGTGTATAATATATATATATATATATATATGCGCTCGAGAACTCGTCTGGTGAGAGAGAAAGAGAAAGATCGATAGTGAGAAGCCCGCGTTTCTCATCGCGTAGCGCCGCCGACTTTCAACCGTCTAGATATTTTCCCTCGGCTGCGCCGTACAGAATCTCATACGCGTAAAATACAACCCCGCGCACGCCAGACTTTATCATATATACACATATATATATATATTATGTAGAAACGCTCGGTTGATCATTAGACACGTGTTTTTAAGGAAGAAAGGAAGAAATGAATGAGAGTAGAGGAACCGCGCGTACATACGCGCGCTTATGAAATTTCCTCTCTCCGCGCACTCGCATATATACGGCTTTTCAAACTTCCCGCCGCGCGTCAAGATTTTGATTTATGTCCGCGCGCGACTCTGTCGCGTTATTTTTAATGATTGTTTCGTCTCGCTTGTGTACGTGGGGGAAAAGAAAAAAAAAACCCTCTCTCTTGGTTTTTTGTCTCTTTCGACTCTCCGCGCCTCGCCGCGTATAATACTTTTTTGTCTCGCGGCGAGATGTCGTAATGACTTTTTCTACTTACTCGAAGGGCTATACACGACTTTTTCGTCGTTGTTTCTCTCTCTCTCTCTCTCTCTCTCTCTCACTCTCGAATCTGCGTGCAGTCTGTTTTTTGTTTTCGTTCTTTCTCAGTACAGAGCTATATATAATACTCGCTCGATTCATGAAATTCTCGGGGCCGCTTTCTATGTCGAATGTATAATACGATTAAGAATCGCGTCGAGTGCTCCTGAGTCTGCCAATGGGAAATATTTAATATCTTCGTTTTCATTTCCGCCTTGTTTGGTTTAGTCGAAAAAGTAAGTACCCGGCATAAATTAATTGAAAGAGCTCGAGGGTAGGAAGTTTTTCGTGTTCTTGTAAAAGTATAAATCCGTATTTTGTCCAAAATAATTCATAATTTTCTCAAAAATTCAATTTTCTTGTCTATCCAAAAATTATCATTCGCCGGTTACATCCGTATATTAGGTAAAAAAACGCGATGGTATATAACAGAAAAGGGCCAAGAGAAAGAGTAGTAACGTTCGACCGCTTCTTAACGACCAGCAGAAGCCATCGGAGTAGAGAGAGAAAGAGAGAGAGAGAAAGAGAGCGGCAATGTGCCACTAGGACTCGCCTGAATATAGAGCACTAGTGGTAGTAGTCAGCCGTTTTCTCTCTCTCTCTCTTTCTCTCTCTTGCACCCATTGGTGGGGAGGACAGAGAGACAGTTTAGGCATACACACACGTATATATATATATAGTTTTATATATATATATATAAGTATATATTCGACGTCTGTCTCAACTGCTGCACACGCACACACGAGCGAAGAATGAGAGCCGCGCGCTCGAGGTAGTGCACGTGACTCCGCCCTAACAGAGAGAGAGAGAGAGAGAGAGAGAGAGAGAGAGAGAGAGAGAGAGTCCCGCTCGATAGCAAAGTGCGGTTCCCCTCGAGCTTTCGTGGTGCTTGCAACGTGCTGCTGCTGCTGCTGCTGCGCCGCTGCAGGCTTAAAGGGACACCACTACCCGCCGACGCGGCGCGCGTAGGCGCGTTTCGTTATCGACCGCTCTTTCTCTCTCTCTCTCTCTCTCTCTCTCTACGTGTGTATCTGTGTGAGTGTGTGTGTACAGAGTTGGCTCGGCGCGAGCTACACTGGCGCTGTGCTCTAGAGAGAGCTCGATCTTTTATGCGGGCTCTGACGTTTTTTCGATTTTTTTTTCCTTTCCGCCGCTGTGGGTAGGCTCTACTGCCGTCGACGCCGCCGTCGCTGACGCCGGCACTATTGCAGCTGCTCTGGCTGGATTTTTCCGTCGCCGGGAAAAAAATTTTCTAGCGCGTAATACACTGCGCACGGGCGGGCTTTTGAGCTCTGCATACGCTCTCTCTCTCTCACTCTGCAGCGTCGCTTCTTTTTCGCGCCGCTTTTTTCTCTCCTCCTTATTCGATTCATCAGCTTTTCGAATGACGCCAGACATTCGCATCCGTAAATATTATAGGCGACACTGTTTGATTCTTTTTTTCGAGATTCTCATGTGAACGTGCAAGCTTCGTTACAGTGCATATACGCGACGTCGTCTGGGCTCGTCTCTCGCGGATATCGTTTTTTAATTAATAACCCACGCAGCGAATGTAGCGAGTATGCACACGACAACACGAACCGAAATCCACACGTTCTTCCTTTGATTCATTCATCGCGACTACTCAGAATGCAATTTTTATTTCTTTTTTGCCATTAAACACACGCGCACACACGGATGCACGCGTGTAATGCAGCCTACTTTTTCGATGAAAACTTAATGCCGGCGCAATTATTTCGACGTAGCGAGTCTGGAGCTTTGGCTTCTCTCTTTTTTCGGAGAGCTATGCGCCGCGACGTACATATATATACATGTATATAAAAAAAGTGTCGCTCGCTCGCTCGCTCGCTCTCCACTCTCTCTTCATTCTCGAGGATGGCGGAGTAGAGAGAGATAGAGAGAGAGAGAGAGAGAGAGAGAGAGAGAGTAAGCTTGCAAGCGCAGCTTTATTCTCGGATGAAAGCAGAGTCGCGGGCTGCTCGAGGGCGCTGCTCCACTTTTGCCGCTCGTGCCTGCCTGCCTGCCTGCACGCACCAGAGCTCGAGCGCGCACACACGCACATATATATGCTCGCTTCTCTGTATGTATGAATGTGTGTGTGTGTGTTCCTGTCTCTCTCTTCGAGACTATATAACGCCGCGCCGGCCAAAACGCGTAGTAGCCGCGAAAATATATTTTTGTAGCTGATTCGGGAGGGCTGTGTATAGAGATGAGGCTTCGGGTTCTTGCGTATCCTGCGCGATGCATCTTCTTCCTTGTGATGCAATCGCTATCGTCTTTCTGCTTTAGGTATTTACCTCCTTATTTCGTCTCAAAGTATAGTGTTTAATATATAGTGGTAAGATTTTTTTTTGTTGAAAATATTAGAGGTTGCAGGCTCTGTAGAACTTATAATTCTTATGTTGATTTAAAAACTCGAGCCATTAATGTAATTGATATATGTTTGAAACGTGAGAAATGTTAGATTAAATTATGTGTGATATTCGCGATTACATTGATATCGTGGAGAAATTTTATATTACGGATGCGAATTTATCGATACAAAATGCATTATTGCAAATAATTAATCGAGGCGAACCAAATATACGTGCGCGAAAATATGCGACATTAATTTGAATGCCGCGTATACTTTTCAGTAGAGTTGAATTTATGAAATGTTTTTGCTCTTTGAGCTCGCGGTGCAATACCGTGAGTAACTACATGTAATATTCGCGTTATTGCAGCGGTGCAGTTCTGTCGCATCCAATTCATAACGCGATTATTTAGATAGGCGAATCTTCATAATTTCATCCTAATGAAGATATACGAAATATTTTTAATACTCTTTTACAAGATGCAATAATGGAAAAACAATTAGATTAAATGTAACATTATTTAAAAAAATTAAAATCTTTACTCCAAGGGAAATCAGTATCTATACTGATCAGTAATATACTCATCTGTATAAGTAACAGAATCAAATTGACCTTTTTTAATATATTTTCCTTCAAGAAGAGGGGTTAAATTTACTTTCACACGAGTTTCGTACATTGTACTTGCAGTTTTATTAAAGACAGATATGGACATACTTCTGAATTTTTTTTTGTGCAGTACATGCTTGTCGAATATTGTAAGACGCACATTTTACCTTTTCGGACTTTCTATCAGACACGGCAGTCGATTCTTGTTTTGATTAAGCGTTTTTTTTCCATTCCTAACAATGTATAACGATACAAGTCTTATACATTTTCCTATTCATCACAAATAATTCGCTTTAGGATACCAGCGATTAGCAAAGTTATCTATCCAAGCTCAATTTTCTTACGAATTCGAAGAAGTTTCTCAGCGGCAGTTTTCGCATAAATTCAGGCCTCATTTTCCACGTATTGTGTACATGCACACGTCTCGGGAGCTGTGACGCAGCTCGCGCATCTTATAAAAAAATACAATGTGATATAAGAAAAGATCGCTTTATAACCCAATTCCTCTCGGCGTCTCGGTATATAATTTGCATATTCCTTGGCAACCAGAAATTCTTTCGAGTCGTTATGAGAATGTTCACCCTTTGGGCATTACGTGGCGAGAATCTTTATTCCGCGAATTATTGAAATAGTACAGCGGCGCGCATCACTTTGCCATATTAACGAATGACGCTCTGCATCTTGATTTGGATTTACCAACTTTTTTTCTTACCTTGATGTTGTTTATTCCAAGAAACAGATTTGAGCGCTGTTCCAATTTGATATTTTCACAGATAAATCGATTTAAAAAAATTAAATATACTATAATTTGTATAATAACCACGCACACACACACTATTTTTTATGAAAAAACCATCTACCTGACACTATCGCTGCGAAAACGTTATCGTAAGATATTAAAATGTCGAGATAGTAAAAATTTTTCATAAAAATTTTTTTTTTCAAAATGGTTCAAGCTCTAAATTAAACATGTATAAGGATATTTAATTTTCCCATCTTCAAATCATAAAAGTATCAGTTACAATATCGTTTTCTCGGCGTAGGATTGCACAAAAAACCGCTTGCTTTGCTTTCGTTTCAATAAAGTGAGTGCGACGTTATAATGAAATGATCGTTCGCACTCATTGAAATTCAAACTCACTTAACAAAACCACAAGCAAACCAAATGCCAAATCCCCGAAAAGGGAGAAAGAGAGCTCGCAACAAGGGGGTGGTCCTCAAAGTCTCAAGCAACAACGCCTCCCTTTCAGAATGCCTTAGCCGCGAACGAGAATGCGAAGGGATCTCGTGAGAGTCGCTGCTGCAGTCACCGGTGAAGAAGAGAAAGGAAAAACCTCAGGGGCGCTCGAGTGATCGTGTGACATGTGACGTATACCCCGTCGTAAACACGATTCATCAGAGAGCTGCCTTACTAATACATAAAGAGCGAGAGAGAGAGAGAGAGGGAGATAGGTGTGGCGATAAAGTGCGTGCACGCGATCCAAGGGGCGAGCGAGAGATTTGATCGTTAAGGCAAACGTCCAGGCTCGTATGTGCAAGATCCCGGCAGGCCAGGAGAAGAAGAAGAAGCAGCAGCAGCGAGGCAATCGTAGTCGCGCGCGACGCCGTCGTCGCCGCCGCCACCTACACCGCCACCACCACGGCGTTCAACATGTTCGAGATGTGGAGCGCGGTGAGCTCCAAGCTGGAGCACTCCGCGACCTCCTCGGGCTCGCCGTTGCCTCTCACCTCGCACGCGCCCCAGACGCCCCACACGTCCTCCGGCAGCATAAAAGGTAATTATACCATACCATCGACATTCCCCAACACTTATTACCTCTAAGTACCGACGCGAACCTGCTGATGAGCTTCTGGTGCAAAGAATCGATGACAATCCTGATGAATGAATGAAAATGGTTAATATTGGTACTCACCAGACAAAAATACTCTCCCGATATAGAACAAAATAAATCATTTCAGTTATTCCAAAGAATATTTACGGTAAGACTCCTATTGAAATCAATTATTCACTAAATATTGTTTGACTAATTTAAAAGCTGGATCTGTCAGTTTAATTGAATTAACATAATGTCGTACCTTACTCTGATCACTTATTCACATAAATGTATCAACAGGAATATTCGAATAAATATTTATTCATCCGTAAAATCAGTTTAATTTTTTGTCATGCACTTATTAAGGATTTAGAGGTTATGATCGGTACTTATTTTAGTTATTTTAATTGACTCCTGTAAAGTGTTTTTGAAAGAATAGCTATTTTAAGTGCTATTGAGGGAATTGAAATGCAACGAATAAGGAGCTTGGGAAAGTCAGCAGTGTAAGAATGTTCGAAGGTCAGTTATAAATACTGTGATTTGACTATACGCGGTAATGTTATTGTCTAATTTCGTAGACAATTACAGATACTTTAAAAGCTTTTCAACTAAATCTTAATAGTAACATGTTTACCAGTTATGAAGTTAAAGCGTTTCTTGCTTTTATAGTTTACGAGCAATATCACAGAGAGATCTTGCAAATGATCACACAATCATAGCGATTTTTATGAAACGAGCTTCCTCCCATTTCCCGAAAATCGACCAATTACAACCGACGAATGATCTAACGCTCGAGCGTAATAGTCGCGCTAGAAATGAAAAAGAAGTCGTATAACGACGCTTTAAGGATCACCAATAAAAGGCGCGTTTACTTAGCGAAAGCTGAAACGTACACCCGTATCATTATCATTATAAGTACACAAAGGTCAGCTCGACGCCGTTATCTCCGCTTAACCACCGCCGCCGAAAGTGTCCCACAAGCGCTTATCGTGCTATAATAAAGGAAACTTCCCAGCTCGCGTATAGCTATTAAAAAGAAAACGAAACTATCAAAAAGAATCCTACGGTATTCCCAAAACTCGCGCCGAAGAAACAAAAGATTGGAAAAATCAAAACAATCGTAAGTGTATAAGCGAAGAGAGAGGAGAGACAAACGCGGCTAGGCGTGTTTCACAAGATAGGTGAATCGGCAACGGTGTTAATGCCCTCTAATCAGGTTCGTTGATAAGACGTATATATACACACATGTACGCGCGAGCCAAGCTTGCATTACGTCTTATCTGCTGTAGAGTGAGTGAGGGAGAATGAGAGAGAGAGAGAGAGGGTATGTGTATTGATGAGGCTTTCGGTTCGGCTTCCTGTATTACGATGCTCGCGCGACGATGCGATTCTTTGCTCGCGCGTTCGTCGCTCTCTCTCTCTCTCTCTCTCGCTCTCTTGCTTATACGTGTATGCGACGCGTTGAATTCGCTGCGTTAGTTATGTAACGTAGCAAATGCAAGCGCACCGAGATGTCGGGGAGACGTGACCGAGACTCTGTGCCGAGATTCGATATACGAGGTTGCTGTGTGGAGAACGATCTTTTTTTATTTTTTACGAGATGCCGCGCTCTATGAACGATGTATTTTGAAACGTTTATTTCAATATCGTTAACTGCTCAAATGTTTAAAATATATACTTATAAGTGAATTTTTTTTATTATTAAGGCATAATGCAAGGTAGAAACCATTAACGAAAGACCTAATAGCTGCTGATATTTCAAAAAACAGTCAATATATCTTAAAAATAGGGAACGATAATCCATTAAACGAAGAGTAAAAAAATAATTATATCAATCATTTCTTTTTTCTCCTAAAAGTGCAACACAAAGCACTGTATCGGAAGATTGACCCGCCGGTACCGAACTCGCGGCTACTTTAAGAAATCCGATTGCTGTGCGCGCGCGCCTTCCTTTTTTTCCGAGCTGGATATTTTACGGTCATTTATACGGCGAGTTCGTTGATTTGATGTTTTGCTACGCGGGGGAGAGAAAAAAGGAAAAATATCGATTGCTATGAAATGGCGCATGTGAACGAGCGAATGGATTCTTGGAATGCGGTTAAAAATATTTGAGTGTATAAAAGTTTAATTTAAGTCCTTTCGTTGAGCTGCATGTTGTTTTATTTTTCTCGCTGCGCGGGGATTTCGTGTTTTCGTCTCTTTATAATTGAGTCTTTCGCTGCACTTTGTAATCCGATTAGGAAGTAAACAGCAACTTACGAAATTTAATTTTTAAAGTGCACAAAATTACCGCAATCTAATTCAAATAAGAGCTTTTACCAAAAACTTAATTCGCATTAATAGTTTTTAAATTGCACATGCAGCTAGAGACCTTTTTACGAAAATCTTGGAGAAGCATAGATTCTTCGCGATATATCGTAAATTTCATGAAAACATAAAATCTTTGAAAACACTGCAGTAGGTAAAAATAGAAAAAAAATTAACGTTATGCATCCAAGTGTGCAGCGAATTAGTGGTGAGAGGCGGCATTAAAATAGCAATGGTTATATGCTTTGCGTAAAAAAAAATAGCGAAGGAATACCGGCCATTAGTGTTTACAAGTATATTCAAAATAATACAGTAAATGCCTGCACTTGCGCAATAGTTACGATATAATGCACATCGTATGATAGTATTACTGATCGTTTAAGAGGAAAATTACTATCGCCTTGAAAATGAACTGCCTTTACGGTGCAATGAAAAAGCGCTTACTTACGCGAAAAATATTGTAAAACGATAAAAATTAGAGCATCTGCCTTTTTAACTGTTTTGAAATTATTAAATTGCGCGAAAACGTTTTACCTCGGCGGCACAACAAAAAAGGGGTAAGCTAGGTAAAAAAAACAGGACGTTGCAGAGCGTTTCTGTTCAAGGAGCATTGAAATTCCTCTTTTTATCGGATTATTTGCTCAACTCCGAAGATTGAATTAGGTGCTGAAATCGAAACTTTGTCGCTCAAGTATACCGAAGGTTTTAGTTCTGGCGAAATAAATCAAAAGTTTGAATAGGTATTTTCACAAATTAAGTAATTAAAAAAGAAAGTAAGTTATAAAAAACGTATCCGATGTAAGAAAACAAATAACTCATTAGTCAATATTACGCCCGAGTCAAGCAAAATTCTGCTGAACTCATCGTTTGCTTTCTAAACATTCCGATCTTCCTGATTTATCAAGTCCCTTTCTCAAAATTTTTCACTCCTTCATAATATTAACGCGATAACCACGTTAAAAATCTAAACGAGCCGCTGACACCGAGCGATTTTTCAACCCATATAAGAGTCACCAATCGCGCACGACGAGCAAACGTTTCTTCCCGAACACACGACGAGTCATCGTCGTATACACGAGGAAGCTTCGCGAAAATCCAACTATAATATACACTCACGTACGCAGAGGCCGTGCAGTTGCCGAAATACGATCGGGCCGTAAGAGAGTGGGAGAGACACACCACCACTCGCTTTCACTCGGCTGCGCCGCCAACTCTCTCGCTCGCTCGACCAAAAGGCAAATATAGCAAGGGCCACATCGGCGCGTGCGATTTCACTCGCGGAATTATATCGGGATTAAGGAGAAAGAGAGACAGAAAGAGAGAGAGAGGGACAGAGAGCTTTTGCTTGACTTTGACTGCCGCGGCCGCGGCAGCTTTAATTGCTCGCCCGGTATATGTATAATACGAAACGCGCGCGCGAACGGAGATCGGAATCGGCGAATTTACGTCATCGGTAACCCGCGCGCGGACCAAAAGTTTCTCTCTTTCTTAGGACCACTGTGTGTGGGGGTATATGAGAGCTGGTACTGGAATTTCTTTCGCCGTGGAATATTATGCGACTGGAAGAATGAAGGTTTTCTTTTTCCACTGTAGAGAGCGCGATAACTAAACTACTAGGATCTTGATTTGGTCTTTTTTGTCAACTGTCTTTGCGTATTTCATCAATTGTCCGTACTTCTTTTTAATAAATATGTGGGAAAATAAACTTTTGCTCCTCGTTGTAATGTAATTTCGCCAAAGAAAAAAAAAAAAACTCGTCAATATAAAGCCAAAGGCGGCCACAGCGTCATCGACCATTAAATGTCGCAGCGACATCCAAGGAAAGACGCAAAACACTCGCGACTGTCTTTCATCATAGCGACAATACACTCGGCGATATTTCACGTAGCCTCAGAACTTAACCCGATAATTAAAAAAAGGCATAGTCGCAAACAAGAGACGGAAGAGAAGAAAGTAAAGAGCAAACACACGGAATCTGCACGCGAGGCCATTATCCCAACAGGATCTGATGACATTTCGGGCCCTCGATCCCCAAGCTCTTTTAATCCTCTCTATACTTTACCACTCTCGTATATTCACGGGGAGGAAGAGGAAAATGTAGGTCTCGGGCTTGGTCCTGGATATTCTAGAATTGGTTTTTCAAAATAAAAATTTTCTCTTGAAAAATCGTTTCACTATGACATTGTTTTCGTTCACTTTGCTATTTTACTATACATTTATTTAATGCAAATGAATCGTACGTTCAAGTTGAAGAAACCTAAATTACAATTCAATATATATATAATAGGTATTTCCATACCGATATTATTATAAAAAGGGCATATGGTTACATTTTGCCTTCAAAACCAGAACACTATGGCAATCGATCACTTTACAATCATTGAATTTTTTTGTTTTCTCTCTCTCTCTCTCTCTCTCTCTCTCTTTCATACCACAAGCGTAAATATAACAATATAAAATTCTAGTAATATCCACAGAGCCTTCCCACACTTTCAGCGCCTCATTAATAATTAATCCAGTAATAAAAAATAAATAAATTTCACTACGCGAAAAAAGGGTCGCGCACATCATCGCACTCACACCCACGTGGCCGAAAACACTTGTATAAAAAAGTGTCCAGACAGCGTTGAAAGAAAAAAAAAAGGAAAAGAAAGAAACATTGCCCAGAAGAGAAAACCGTCGCGAAAGCGAGGCTCTCACACACACACACAGACAGGAAAAGTTTCGTCATCATCGCGCGCTGCGCGCTCACGCACATACATAACTTATATATACGGCCGCCGCACGCGGCAATATTTGCAAGACATCGCTTTGATGTACACGCGTGTACATGTGCGCGAGAGAGTCTATGCGTGTACATATATACATGTGTGTGTAGTGCCGCGGGGGCTTTCGCGGAGAGACTACTCGCGAGAGAGCCTCTCGTTACGTTCTTATTATGTTATCTGTCTCGGACGATCGCGATGAAAGGAGCCTGGATTGGGCCAATTTTCTTTTCTCTCTCTCTCTCTCT
>UELU01137411.1:73143-100898 GCA_900490025.1 Megastigmus dorsalis
AATCATTGTTTAAGCCAATAGAGGATGTAAATGTAAGCAGTGAAAAATTCATTATACTCTGAGAGATTGAGCGAGACATATTATATTTTAATTCTTCTTATTTAAATCTCGTATGAGAATAATTTATCCTTGATTCTCCGAAAATTTTCGCAGACGATGATCGAGTCAGTGCTGATTACCAGAATCATGAAAAATTGAGCGAATCATTCAAACCAAAATAAATCCTCGCTGATTTAGGTCAATTTTTCCTACAAAATGCAGAGAGAGAGAGAGAGAGAGAGAGAGAGATATAACTAAGAGAGAGTTTTATAACTAAGCCTGCGAAAACGTAAAGTCACTTCAAACCTCAAATCTCTCGCGTTATCTCAATTAATTAAACTTTATCAGACCTGACAGTTCGTAAACGTTTCGCCACAGCCTACGAAGCCACAAACTTGCACAACTGCACAGACTCGGAATCCAAAACCATAAAATCACTACATACAATAAAAACTAATCCTCTTGGTTAACGATATAAGTCCTCAAAAAGAGGGAAAAGGGAAAAAAAGGAAAACGAGTCTAAACAAGCGTAACGATACACTGACCGATAAGCCTATTATATACCTACGCGTCCAAAAAAGAGAGAAGAGAGGTCCAAACGACAATAGCACCTCGAGAAATTTCCGCGTTCCATCGGGCCTAAAGAACATCTCCGTTGCAGATATACACACAGACAGACACACGGGAGGGGGAAGGGTGGCTAGAGAGAGAGAGAGAGAGAGAGAAAGAGAGAGAGAGAGAAAACAGTCACGTGCGTCATGTGCCGGAACGCCGGGAAAATTCAAGCGCGTTCCTCGCTCTCACTCTCTCGGGCCTACGGCATTTCCACAGACATTTTCATTCGCCGTCTGATGTTCGCTCGAGGCTCTGTCTCTCTCTTTATATATATACGTATACCGCAATCTCTCTCTCTCTCTCTCTCTCTCTGCCTCTCTCTTTCTCTTGGAGGGTGGAGCTCTACAACATTGACGCTTCTCGCTCTTGCTCTCGGGTGAAAAAGAGATGAGGGAGGCGAGTCAGCGTGTATGTGTGTATATACTCGCCGTATTCCACGACGAGTTGGAAGTTTTGAATCGCTTAAGCTTCATGAAATCTGTAATTTTTGTGGCACTGTGCCAAAATATGTGTCCCGATATTTAAAAAATCCGAAATTTCAAGTTAGGGGGCATCGGACTATGTAATTTTAGCTTATATACTTATATTTTTGAATAACTTTAATGTTTTATTAAAGTTACAACATAATACAGAGGTTATGTTTTGGCAAATTACGCATCCAGACCTGTTATGTTATATAAAAGTTTTTGCAAAGACTACCTCCATTCTCATTATACTATCAATAAAAGCAACTTTAAGAGAACCATTTCTAACCAAAACACCAGAGCGAACGCATAGCTCAATTAATAAACTTCTTTCAACAAATATACTCACTTCTATCAATCGGAACGCCAGCTTCGCATAATTTTATCTCTTAAAATTGTCTTTACCGCCCAATTTAGCGTGGAACGTCCCATATAAATATACATAGAAGAGTAAGAGGTGGAGGTGGAGGAAGAGGAGGAACCGAAAGCAGAGAAAGAGAGAAAGAGAGAGGCGTGGGTTAGTGCCTGCAGATCGATAGCGGCAGGCCTGTGCAACTGCTGCGAAGCGAGAAGCCTCCCCGTATGTATATATATATACGCCTATACACACATCATGCGCCCCTCGCTCTTCTCCCTATATACTGCACAGATAACGAGACAGAGACGGACGAAACATCAATACACACACACATACACACACATACGTGAGTTTCACTCCAGGAGTGACTGTAGCTGCATTACTGCGGGGAAGGGAGGCTTTTTGGAAGCGAGAGCTCGGATCTTCGATTTTCCGGGGACAGCTTCTTTCCAACCCTCCCTTATTTTCCGACCGGATGATACGAGGGTTGGGTTTAGGGTACGGGTAGCTCTGTGGGGTTCGTTTAACCCTTGCTCAATGAACGCTTATAGGGTGGCCCTTGGCTTGGACTTAATTCCCGAAAGAATTTGTTACCGTAATGAGTATTATCTGAGTTGCGTTTTGAATGAAACCGTTTCTTTCGAGAGTATTTGAATTAAATTTATCCTGAAAATCGGAATCTTGGCATATAATTACAGCAGATCCTGAAACAGATGATAACAATAACCTCTACTACTCGGCAGGTTAATCGAGAGATCATCTTTTACTCGAAAAAATTCTCTTAAAGGTGAAAGAATCGGTTTCAGGAACATCATCTTGATCCGTCGTATTAAACAATATAACCTTAAAAAAAAAGTAACACCCGATCGTACACCATGAAGCCTGCCAAAAGCATTGCAGGAAACTTACAAATTGCGCAAATTCGCATAAAGTCCCCGATAAAATCGTCATACATGCCTACACGGAGGTAACAAGGCAGTGGCCATAAAAAATCACTCGCGCATGCAGACGCGCGCACGCATGTATTCCTCTTGAAAAAGAAGAAGAAGCAAAGGCAGTAGGAGCTGCGAAGAAAAATAAAGCATCGTAAACAAGGCCGCGCCGTAAGAAAGTTTATTGCATCGGTTTTATTTTTTTTTTCTGCCTTTTTTTTGCTCTCCCCCCGAGCTCTCGTCTCTCTCTCTCTCACTCTCGGATCCTTGTAAAACTTCTAATGCTCGCATAGCGCGTATAGCTCGGCTCGACGGCCCTGATACCCTCGAGAGACGCTCGAGCGTGTGATTCACCTCGGCAGTACGGACCGACTCCTAAGGACATGCGTGCGCTGCTGCCGAGGCTTGCGGCTCTGTATATATATATATATATATATATATACAACTTGCTTCCAATTAATCGTTGGTCAATCGGCTACCGTGTGGACGGCTCCGCGGATTTGATTTGGCTTTTTTTTTCGAATTTTGCTGAATATTTTCATTGGGTTTGAGGTGGGTACTATGCGGGGATTTCGGAGAAGTTGTTGACGAGGTTGCTTAATATTTGATTTGAATTTAAGGAGCCTGGCTTATGCTGTGGGATTTTCAGCAAAACATTCTAAATAAGGTTTACAATTATGTTATTCGAAAAAGCGATCAAGGATAAAATAGACGCACGAGGTTTTGAAAATGTTGTAGTTTTTAGTATGGGTTTCATTTCAATTGCAAAATAAACAATTTAAAATTTTGAAAATGATGCGGGGTTTAATTGCATACATTTTACATGATGATAATTGTGGCTATAATTAATTATAAAGGGGAAACTGTATTTATATAGCATACGTAGATGTAATAAATGCCGAGTTAGCAAAATCAAATAACAAAAGTTTTTCAATCCTTGTAAAACACTGCAGTGATAAAAAAAGAAATTAGGAAGATGTCTGTAAATAATTAACAAAACCCCAGCGCACACTTTTAAACAAATATAGTTTCCAACGTAGCAACCCAAGCCGCGATAAAAACTAAATCGCGAGAACCTTCGATCGCGCGTCAACGTCCAGTAGCATTCAATTAAATCGATTTCGAACGCGCGAATCTGTCACAAATAAAATCGAACTGCAAAAATCGACACTTCTTGTACCGCGATTTTTCTCTCTCTCGACCCATGCATTGAAAATCGTTCAACTCCGTAAAAAGAAAAAAAAAAGAGTATAGCCGCGAGTACATTGACCCGTCGTCGTGCCTCACAATCACATTAGCCGCGCCGATAAGAAACGCATGCATTTTCATCCACACACACAGACACACACACACACACACGCATACACACGAGCGCACTAGTTCGCGCGCGTCATATATGTACACACAGGCATTAGAAAGAAAAAAAGAGAGAGAGAGAGAGAGAGAGAGAGAGAGAGAGATAAAAAAAGAACGACTCAGGCCTTGTTGCTTCAAGGCGAAACCTATTACAGCGTCGTCGAGCGTCGGTTTCGTAATTCCCGCCGCTGCCGCCGCCGCCGGTGCCGCCGCCGCTGCGCTTGCCTTCTTTCCGTGTAGTGAAATACATCGGCGAGCCGGTCAGACGTGTACACTTAAGTATGTGTGTCTGCGTGTATATACGCGAGATGCGGAGCGACGGTTTTTAGTAGTTCGAGTACGCATCGGGTCAGACGAGATCGATGATTCCGTGCGCGCCGCGCGACTCGCTACGGACGACCAATAGAGAATCAACGTATCGAATTGCGCAAGATGGGAATTGCGAGCTCGTGGCTTCGATCGGATTTTCGTTTATGATGAAAAAGGAAAAAGAAAGGAAAAGAGAAAAAAAAAGAGACTCTGCGTCGCTTTCACGCACTTTGCATAATTCATGTGTATTGCCAAGCCTTTTCGGGCCGATAAAGCCGCTACACCGTATCACTATAACCTGGATTTTCGCTCGCTTAAATGCCTTTTTTCTTTTTCAATTACTTCAAATACGCTTAAGCGTATATCCGTTCGTTTAACGCGCGCACACTTTACAAGACATATAAGCTATATAATGCGCGAATGCTTCGGCCATTCGCCGTAATCGAAGCCGCTGCACGAGAAGCCATAAAATATAAATCATCCACCGCGGCAAACCAAAAAACTAATTACCCAAGGTGCAGCTGCGCTTTGGAAAGCCAAAAAAAAAAAGTAACGAATCCCACGGCTCGAAAAACCAAAAATACACCCATAAGCAACATCACCATCTGCTCAACGCGGCAGGTGTACTCCCGCCCTTTATCACTCGAAATCTTCAAAACCCCAAACTCGTTCGTCCACACGAGTGCGCGCATCCGATATCTATCTCTCTCCTTCGCACGCGCAATTGTCTCCCGTTTTCGTTTCTTTTTTTTTCCAAACATTTATTCTTCCACGAATTAGCCAAGTACGCACGCTGCGCTTATATATGCCTGCGTGAGAGGACTGGCGAAAAGAAAGGATTTCGTAATGTTTTCCATCAAGTATATGTATATACGTATATACGTATATCGAGGGTTGCTGTAATCGCTCGCGGCAAACGTTTGTTTACCTCCTTGTACACTTCGGCCTTAGACACGTATATATATACAGTATATACACGTACACAGAGAGAGAGAGACGTATATAGTGTATCGAGGTGAGACGCGCGTTTTCGTTTATGGCCTTGGGTTTCTCCGCGTACGAATTTCTCGCGAGCTGCCGCCGTCGCTGTCGCACGCGGCCTCTAATAGGTCGTCGCCTCTTGCGCTCTCGCGCGCCTGTCCCTCGACCACACTTGATAAATCATAATCGATGTCTATACGTGTGTATCTATTTTGCCGAGCTTTGCTGAAGCTCGTGTCTACGTGTGTGAGTGTGCGCGATTGTTTTCGCGGGATCGAGTGCAGTACGCTTTGGATATTAGCCGTGGGGTTTTTCTTTCGCGTATTCCGCAATGTGATTCATAATCGGTTGCAATATATACTCATTACCTGCAGCAAGTTGGATTTTGTTGGTTTTTACGTATGCAGCGGGTAAAACATTTGATTCTTTTTGCAAATATTAGATAAGAATTAATTGATCGTATATACGTTAACATTTTAATATAAATCGAAAAAACTGTCCCTTTTTATTATTTCATGAGATTCTGCATGACTTGTGTTCGGATTCGTTGCTTTGATAATTCGAATGTATTAAATCCGAGAGACAATGATACAAGATATACTCGGAAAAGAAAGTGTGGAGCCGAAACTTCGGAGAAATTTTTAATAAACTTCGCGCGTGACTCAGAACATTGTTTTCGATTAACCGAGGCCGCGACTTACTATTCCGGACGAAGAAATAACAAACAAAAAATAGATTGCAGCAATGAAATTTCCAAAAACTCATTCAACCCCGAATAAAAACCCATGTTGCCCAACTCTGCAACTTCCTAGAAAAACAATCCAAACTTTGTACCACTTCAACCTCGTCCTCGAATGTACCCAATTAACCATTCCCCAAACACTTTCTTCGTCAACAACGAATATAAAAATGCACGAGAGCCACACTTATATAATTGGTAATGTACAATAAAAACCAGTATTTCGCTTAACAAGAAAGTGCCATGAGAGGCACAAAAAAATCGCTCGCGGGTGTTACAAATAATCAAAAGGAAAACCAATTAAAAAACCGTTTTTATTTAAAGCTCGCGTATATATATATATATGTGTATAACTTATCCCATGACATTACCGTCGGGCTTAAAACTCGCGCGCAGGTGCATAGTTAGGTAAACTCTATGAAAGGCCATATTGTTAGCGATTGAGTCAACCGCCGCTGCGGTACATTTAAGGCAGAGTGAGAGAGAGAAAAGTGTGTACGTGTCCGTTTCTCTATCATTCAGCGGCGCGTCTCGCCTTTTCTCGATTAAATCGACAATGCAGTCGCTGAGCGTTCAGACCGAACGCGGCATTATCTTCGTGCGTGCATGCCTGTGTATATGTGTGTGTATGTGTGTGTGTGTTTGTATACCGGAGGCATTTTAATTAATTGTCGCTTCGGAAATTCTTGCCTTTTTATAGCAATCTATATGTACCCTTTTATTGAGGTGTATTAAAATTAACGATCGATTATACGCTGTGGGGATTTTTTGTTTGTTTCGGCGGCGGGTTGGGCAATTCGGTTTACCGAGAGATTTACTTGGATGACGCGGATTTTTGTTAATTAATTTGCTCTGGCTGAATCGAGAATCGGGAGATAAAATGCTATTGCTGTTTGAAAATTAAGTAATTAAATGCCTGTAAATCATAATAAACGTTCGGGGAGAACGTACGAAAGTTTGCAATAAAAATAAGGCATAACACCTTCGGCCGCTTGATGAGGCTTTTATATCAAAAGTGTATAAATGCACGAAAAATTGAAAACGAGCGGAGACTTTTAAAGCGCTTAAATCATAACGCAAACGAATCTTACGCAAAATATTTTCATACATGAAATTAACTCGTTATCGCTCGCAAAAAGTACCAATTAAATTTTCGCTATCGTTCGCCGAATTAACGATCGCGACTTAAAAAAAAGAAAGGTTTTTAAATAAGAAAAAAAAAAGAACTGGGAGGAGAAAGCTTTCGATGGCTCCTTTATAATACGAGACGGCTACACGTTGCTATTCGGGGCTTCGCGCCAAAATCCGCGGTTACATTATATGCGTGGCGCGCGAAAGTGCGGGCACGAGGAGGAGAAAAAAAGAAAGCACTCTGATGTGCGCGTATATGCACACATGTGTGTATGTAAAGAAGAAGAAAGAGAGAGAGAGAGAGAGAGAAGCAGATTTCCGAGGCGCGTGCTCTTACGCAATCGCTGCCGCGATGGTGCACGTGTAGCATTTTTAAAGCGGAATATTTTCTCGACTTCTTGCTGCCCGAAGTCACGAGTATATAAGTGCGTGTGTGCAACTGTCTCTTTTTCTCTTCTGTCTTCTTTTTTTTCTAGAACTTTTTAATCCCGTATATATGCGTAACGCAGGGAAATGTGTTTGTTTCCAAGTAAATAAAATATCTCTTTAAATGCGATAACGAGTTTTCGTTAGTTGTTTAATATTCGATAAAATTTAATTTTCCTGAGTGAGATAAAATGGGTCATTAAATAACTACAGATATTTTTGGGTTTTCCAGAAATTTTCATGATTATTAATGCAAATAATCAAAAATGGATGCGGTATTATGGAAAATACTTAATAATATTTCGTTCAAATAAGAAATGTTCTTTTAGCTGAACGGACACAAAGGAATGAAAATCCACAATCCTTTTTAATCACGAGAGTGTAATAATGGGAAACACGTAGACACGTGGTCTATTACCGTTTGCAGGAAAAATTAACGCGATTTGCCATAACGAATATGTATATACGCGTGAATACGGTATTTCTTGTGGTTGTTAATTTATGAAAAATAGAAAGAGAAAGAGAGTGAGAGAATGAATGTCGACGTACGCGGATGAAAACCTGCAATTTGATGTGACGACGGGCAATGTACGTGATCGAGGCAACCTGTTTAGCGTCTCCTATATCTATGTTTTCGTAAATATGTCGCGGAATTGAAAATAGAATAGTTCATTCATAAGTCGATTCACGTTCTCATTGAAGGAAAAAAAAACACACATACACACAAGCATCCCGATTGAGAAAACCGATAATTTTCCGCTCTGTCTTTTTCTTTCTTTCTAAATCGATGGTCAATGGTTCAATTCTTAATTCATTTTATGTCCATTGCGATATTTGTAATGTTTAATCGACAGTGATTTTCCATTTATCTTAATTTTATTATAATGTCTTTATACGGTTGACCTAATTATTCAATTTTGTTTCGTATAAATAAAAGGTAACACTTGTTGGTAACAAATTGTCTGAATCGATATAACATACAAAATCAACAAATAATAAATGTTTTGATGCTGCCATAAATATTTAATGTAACATTGTTTATTGCCTAAATAAAGTAAATGAACAAAAAAATATTATGTAAAAATGTAGGGTAATCAATTTCTGACGGAAATAAAACATGTATTATTGATATCCGTTCTGTTGAAAAGTTTTTTGCTTTTATCAGACTAGTTCATGTTTTACAATAAGACACAAAGAAAATAAAAGAATTTCTCCCCCGCTTCAAAAATAGATTCTTCTCACACCAATTAAAGAATTACCACTTATCGCAAGGAATATATTTCACCAAATATAGTCAATCTAAAGAAGAAAAAAAAACATCATTAAGAACAAGTTGCGAGGCAAGAAAGTATATATAAAAACAGAAAATCCATGAAAGGATATCCTAAGAGTTTTTCCGGCCAGGATGTCTACAGTACAGTCCGCATACACCATTCGCGCGAGTTTCTTCTGTCTCCTCGTTGCATAAGTCCTCTCCTATACCTGCATTAAGTACAGTTCCGACAGTTGGCTTGGCTTTTCTTCGCGGTAGTTGGCTGACTGCTGGTGGGCCTCTGCTTCTCTGCGAGCAGCACTTAATTGACGCCGCGCGAGAACGCGAGTTTCGAAATTCCCTCCCAGAAGGTAGGGAGAGGAGAACAAAAAAATCAAGAATGAGATTGAGAGAGAGAGGGGAATATAAGTAATGATGGCTGCGAAAATTTCGTGGGGCAATTATGAATTTGCCCGGCTTGTCTCTCTCCCTCATTCTTTATACATATATATATATATATATATGGCTCTGCTCGTGATGAAAAAGATTTCGTGTGTATACCTATAATACGGCGAGGAGCCGGGTAATTAAATGGATTATACTAATGAAACTAATGAAACGCTGGGATTGCATTTAAGGGTTGCATGGAAAACGGCATATTGTTTGCGATGGAAGCAAAGTTTTTTTTCCTACCAACATAGTTTCCTTTTTCAAGACATTGTTTGTAAATAAAAATTCCTCTGCTAAAATACGCTGAAATCAAATATTACGACACGCGTAATCTTCCTTCGTATGCCATGTACAGTCGTAAACGATACATACAAAGTACACGGCAAAAAATCGCAAGCAGAGTTTCATGAACCTTCAAGCAAAATTTATCGAATAGCTTGAGCTGAACTCATCAAGCAAGATGAGATTGACGGTTATAGAACATCTACAGAACTAGTTCGGTAAATTTTGCTTGATCATTCGAGTAAAAGAAGTTAGGCATACTTTACCTAGCCAATCAAGTAATTATTGCTCGCTTGAATAATAAACTTGAAAAAAATGTTTAATTCTCTGCGTTTTATTTTTTATTTTTAATATAGTACATTATATAAGGTAACGATAAGTATATAATAATCATTTACAAAATGTGCCTTATATTTTATTTTATTTTATTTTCTGTCGCTTGCCGCTATAGTTGTTTACACCGTGTAATATGTACATAGCAACCGACAAGCGTATTTAATACACAGGGTGTACAAATTCGGAAAATATTGAATATAAAATTAGGACTTATAAATTAAATAACTTGAAAAGTTAATGTTTACATTTTAGTAAAAGAGAGTGTATTATACATACTCGCGATGGGAAGACGGTAGAGTAATCTTGCTTGATTATTTAGGCACTTTGTATTTCAGTAAGTATTACCGAATATTTTCAGTAACATTTTCCCAATAACTTCAATACATTTTACTTAATTCCTGCTTCAGTGTAATCTGCCGAGCTAAATTAAGTAATGTTTGCTTTCGATTTTTTGCCGTGTACAATTTAAGAATCAGGACAGCGTCGACTCGAACACTTCCACATCGGTCTATGCGAAAGAAAGGGAAATTCTCCCTCTCTCTGTCTATGCGGAAAAAAGAAAAAGCCATCCCCCGATATGAAGCACATGTGTGTCCGTTGGCCGACATAATCCAATCAGAGCTCGCGAGCTGCTCTCCGGTGCAGCATCAAATTGATCGTCTAGACGGGTATATGTACACCGAAGGCATATATTTTCCATTCGCGCGGGAAGGGATGCAGTGCGCGCGGCACAAGTTCCACCTTATATACCTGCACTGCGCCGTTCTGCAACTTGTGCTCGACGCTTGCATGCATGTATATGTGTGTATGTGTGCACGAGAGAGTCCACTCGAACTATTTGAAATATAGATATATACAGACGGACTGTAGGCTTGATGTTGTGATAAGGTCTAGCTTCAGTGGTTCTCAGTCTAGAGACGTCGTAGTCTACATACTCGTCAAACTTTGTAGTATAAAAATGTACGTTGCCGATGGATTTCATGCTGGTTAATTCATATTTTTTTGTTGGAAATTAAAATTTGAATCTTATCGATTAAGCTTTGTTGCGAGTCGCTAAGTGTATCCTACTTTCTGTACTTTATCAACGCCCTGGGCTATTCTAAAAAAAAAATGATAAACAATCATCTACAAGTCCTTTGTTTACGAAGATACTTAATCAAGTAACGTTTCACCGTAGCAGGTAGATAAAGGGAAGGTGAAAAAATGTGTAGCTCGTTGTTCTCTATAGTGATTTGGATAAAACGTTGTATTTCTTTTTTTATCAATGCTCGCGCACACGAAACAAAAACTATTTCCTTTGGATGGCAAAGAAACAAGAAGTAAGTGCGGGCGTTTCGAGAGACCATGGAAACTATTTTATCGTCAGGGAAATCTTATCTCAAAATAGCTTGATGTAAGAATGGAGCAATTATTTTAGCTGCAACACACAGGCCAGCAACACTACACACACTTTATAATCTTTTGTAACTTTACAAAAGTGTAGCGCACTTTTATATTAAATAAACAAAACTACATAGTCAAATCTTTGGAAGTACTGTGTCTTATGGTATATAACAAAGGAATAGGAAAAATCCTCTTATCACGAGAGTACCGGTTTTTCTACGTGCATAAGTACACGTGCTCTAGAGTTTTTCTTCGAAAACAAGGCTGTGCGAGGTCGATTTTACTTCTTTTTATATGCTCCGGTATATATATATAAATATACGGCTATGTTCTTTTCCTCGCGGGTCTCACCAGCGCGTAAACCGTCATTCGAACAGTTCATAAAACTAAAATGCATACAAATATTCTAATTGCGCGGTATATTTTAATCCTCGTTATATTCTTAACACTTTGAACAATTGTGTCACTATCTATTCAGGCATTCTTATTTTATCCAGTAATTAGTAATTTATTTGATTTGAATGGTAATCGTCAGCGAAAAAAATTAAAAATTCAAATTCCATTCTCCCAATCACTTATTTATCCACGCGATAGGAAAATATACAAATTTGCCCACTGCACTCAATAGGTGCAAAACAATAAATTAGGCCAAACAATTTTCCTCCTCCGATATTATTCACAGATAAGCTCATACCATGTACGCACTTATACCAAGTGATTAAAGAAAAAGAAAAAAGAGCCGCGCGTCTGCTGTATACCAAACGAATCAGACTAAAACGTTTCCTCGTATCATTTTCCCCGCAACATCGGTGTGTATACAAATAGTTTTGGCCAACAATCGCAGAGAATATGGGTCGAGACGCTCATTGATCCCGTCTCCCCTCCTCTTCATCCCCATAAAAATAAACCAGAAATTTCGCTCGCGCGGATAGCTCGATATCCAGCGAGCGAAAGAGAGAGAGGGAGAGGGGGGGAGCAACTGCATAATGAAAGCGCGACTACTACGTCACGCTTTTGACGCGCGCTCGTCAATCGCCCGTTTCTAGCCACGAAAGCTTCTTATACGTATATATGTATAGCGAATAAATATAGGTAGCTATGTGCATTATATTCGCGGGGGTATATAAATCGATCAAGTGGACTCCTTCTTTCTATCGATTAGCCGGCTATTGGTCATTGCACTTTGCCCGGCATCGCCAGAGTCGATATATGCAGTGTATGGACGAGTGTGTGGAGTATGTATGTGTGTGATCACTTTGCAAGTGGAATGAGTAGCTCTGCAAAACGATTTTGAAGATTTTTAAAGAAGACATTAAAAAGTACTATTTGTTTGCACTTATTTGAGCACCGCAGTAAAATACTTCAGTTTTGAAGTTGATATATCTAGATAAACTGTGTACATCTATCTAACATCTGATTTAAATCGATCCATTGTATCCTACTACTACTTCATACAGAGTAAATATGTGTATGTATCGTAAATCAATGCTTTATCTGGATAAATACATCTAGAAGTATTAAAACACCAGAGCAAATGTTTGTTTCTATTTTTAATAGCAGTGGATTAATATATCTATTTTTAAATGCAGATTTGATTAATAAACGAAACTGAAAGATTAAGGTTTACCTGGAAATTGAAAGCCAATCTTGCATTAAATCGATATGAATATATTCACTATATTCGCGTAAATTCATTGCTTTATAAACTATGTTGTCGTACATTAAAAACGTTATTTCTGCCCAAAAAAATATTCTTAGTATTACAAAAGCAGTATCGTGATGCAATACTGCCACGTCATTGCAGTATATCATTGTCACTAACAAAATCAATAGGCATTTATTAAAGTATATACTTACGCTACAAAAACGAAGACACAGTTGATGTTTGATTCGTATTGATGTTTCTATAATACGCGTGTTATAATATAAACGTTAATGCAATCGAAACGAGTATTCAGATAGAAACAAAGAAAAAAATGTAATATTTTCTATTATTTACAATATTTCGTATCTAACGATTCCATGAATCCTTGAGGCGCTAATCATGCTGGTATACATAATATTCTAAAAAGGCGCATTAACAATCTAAAAAAGAATAGTATTATACTGCGCACGTGAACACGTTTTATCTCAATTATATACGTCATTATAAGATTCTCCGTAAATGCACGAAGACAGAGAGTTGCAATAGTATAAGCATATATTTAAAGATACATCTAAATGGCGCGTTGGAAATAAACTGCGTGTATACGAACGAAAAATTCTCTAATAGACTACTTTTTCTCACACACAATTGAATTCGTAACCGTTTCATAATGTTTGCTCATTGTTTTTGTTCCAGGTAAGAAGCAGAGATTTCATCTCACGGATTATTTTTTCGATTTCTCCCCTTCTTCTCACTCCCCAAGTTTTTTCCTCCTTTCTCTATGCTGCACACGTTGCAATCGACTCACATGGGGTAAGTGAAAAACTATATGCATAAAATGAAGATGCGAGGAAAATTAAGCGAACTAAACGTTACGCAATAAAAGCGAGATGAAACACACTCGCTTATCGATTCGATTTTATATGGAAAAAAAAGGTATAGCTGCAGGTTTTACATCGATTATAAAAATTTCTTTCTCTCCCCGATATCGACACATGCGCACGTATAAAAAAGCTGAAATTCGTTAAAGTATGAAATTTATTGGATTATACATAGATTAAGCGAAACATTTATTACCAGGCTTATTGAATATTTTATTAAACACGACTCGCGTGTAATGGCGCTGAGCGCATTTATTGAAAAACAAAAAAAAAAGAAACATTTATAGACTCTCTGATTGAATAGCGAGAGAATAGTGAAAGTTTGCATAATAATAATCACTGCGAGTATATGATTTCCCAAAGCGCGTCTCAACTAAATTTCGAGTTGGAGCGCAGATATCCGAAGAAGAGCCGAGCGCAACTTCCTTCTTTACCAAAAATCGAGCGATGCAGCCAGCCTGGAAATAGTCCGAAAATAGTCGCGGAAAGCGCATATCCTGCATAGTATAGCGGCAGCTTATAATGGCGTCGCGACACTCGCCTCGTCAACCATTTCCCCTTCTCAAAATTTTGTCAGTCCGTATAAGCCAAAAAATTCTCCACTCTGCCCCAAAAACTTCTACCATCCACGTGACTTTTGTATAGAAAACTCACCGCAGCGACTCGCTACATCCAAACTACATTAAACCAGATCTTTGGAAAAATCATCTTGCATAGCTGTGGAAAAAGCTTAAAAAAGAAAAGAAAAAAGAGTGCGCCTATGTATACGTATAGTCTCTTTCATCGCAGTATAGAGAAAAGGGCCTATACCATGAGAGCGGTATAAGGCACACATGCGCTTATAGACACCTCGTCTGCGTACATACACACGCGCGCGTCTCTTAGCGGCGCATATAAAACTCGCCAGCTCTATACTGCAGCACTGCACAGTAGAGAGAGAGAGAGAGAGAGAGAGAGAGAGAGAGAGAGAGAGAGAGAAGGCTTTAAAAGCGGCGCGGCAGTGCAGCAGCGCAGCAGGCGGCGCGAGACTGAGAACCGCTGACTAGTCAGCCTTGGCTGAAGTTGTCGAACCCGCGACCTAGTTACACGTATACGCGCGCCACACAGACGCGCCGCCGAGAGAGAGAGAGAGAGACTCGCTCGCTTACACACGCACACACACACAGAGCCGCTGCCGCTCTCTCGCCGCCCGCCTCATGCCTCCTCTCACCCACACTTCCGACGCCGTGTGCATACTGCGCTGCTACTGCTGCTGCTCTACCCCCCCCTCCCCCCCCCTCTCTCTCTCTCGGTGTGTATACGTGTGGGTATATAAGCGCGGCGCAGCAGCACGCGAGCGCGCGCAAAGATAGACGACTAGAGCTCGTCTAGGAGAGCGACGACTCTCTTTATGCATCCACTCTCTCTCTGTGTGTGTGTGTGTATCTGAGATACCGTGAATATATATTCGCTGCACTACGGGAGAAAAAAATTTTTCGTTTGGTGGTCGTGTTGCCGGCTACAGCCGCGACGTGTATATAGTGAAATGGAATTTTAATTGCGGGCGCGGGAGGCTGGCTGACTGCAGTTTCGGTTTTTCAACTTTCTTTTTCTTTTTTTAATCATTGCCGTTATGCTTTTTTCTTTTTGGACCGCGGTAGGGAGTATAAGGTGTATAGAATTTTTAGACACGCCGCGATGGCGCTGCGTTTATTATTATTGTCGCGCGGAGCACGTGTTTTGGGAGGATTTGCTTCCATGTATATATATATAGCTGATCGATTTTAACGAGTTGGCCAATTAGTAACAATGCGTTCGCGACCTTTCCGCGATATTGCATTGTTTTATCTGCAGACTCGACTGATAATAACGCGTGCGAAACGTTCGCCTATTGCCGAGTTGTTAAACAAACTGCAAAGTGCTTCTGCTGTATATATACAATATATATATATTCTAAGCGAAAAATTTGATTCGTTCAAATATCGTTTGCATAATAATGGGACTTCTTTTTTACTATGATGTGTATATATATAGTTTTGCACAATAATTATTACACTGCAGTCGGTGGGTATACGACTACCGAGCGCGAAGCAGTAATAAAATACAACTTTAATTGTGTGCGCGCGCGAGAGAGAGAGTGAACTTTTTTCGTGGAAAAACTATTTTTATTCCCTCTCTATCTCTTCTATAGCCGCGTCCAGTTGCGTAATTAAGCGCGTGTGTGAGTTGTTCACTACGTACCGACTTTTCACAATGACGATAACAACGATTAAGAACCAGAGCTTCTCTTGTCAAAAGTTAATCTTATAATGGGATTCTATCCATTGAAAAAAGAAAACATCAACTTATGCACATCCGAATAGTAATACCGATCGGCAGCTATACGCATGACGACACGTTCGCAAACAAACAGATCCAATGACAGCGAAATAAAAAAAGTGACTTCGTACATCCACACCGGCGCTTTTTCCCTTAATTTGCGATGATAGACACGCAACAGATGTAATAGTTACTTGGTCTTTTTTCCTTCTTTTTCTTTTAAATTGGCAGCACACGCGTACCCACAGAAATGAGATGGCAGCATTATACGGCAGCGGCACACACGGTTGCATGCGCGATTATATGGTTGCACAATTGTACGACAAGACGGTGTGTATTACTTAAAGGATGATGTCAGCGCGACAGGTGTACAATATTTAAGAACTTTTTATTTTTACGCGATTTGCATCCTGACGCCGCGATTGAACATTGGCTGCGAACTATTTGATGTATTCATTCTCCGTGATTCTTTGGTGTTTTTATGCACGAGCGAAGGAACGGTGGAAATCTATCCCTGAAATCGCGGTGACGTTCGAAAATAAAGTTTCGACCGGCGACGACATCAACAACAACGGGAATCTACGATCCAATAAATAACTCGTGGAATGACCGAACGCTAGCTCTGCTTACCAATTTTTCATACTCGACCCAGTCTTTATGATATATATATATATATATATACGTGTATACAGCAGGAATCAACAGTCCCTATAAAAAATATGGGCGCAACATTATTTAAAAACAAGAACAACCTGGATTCCACTGCCGAATCCTTGGTTATATAAGAATAGCCAAAAAACATATATCGGATTCGCTGGAAAAAAAGAAGAAAAGAGAGGAGAGACGAGGATTAGGGAAAAAGGCACTTTTCATTCCGTCTCTCTCTCTCTCTCTCTCTCTCTCTCTCTCTCTCGTTCTTTTTCGACGTTGGATTTCTTGGCACCGAAGCAGCGAATTCTCGAGGCTGAAAAATAAACCGGCGACGTTGCATTTTTGGCTTTCGTGCACTGCGCGCGCGGTTATAGGATGACTCGAGACGATCTCTTGTGTATACGTGGATAGTCGCTCGTCGCCCATCGGGAGACTTATATATATTTTTGATTAATTTTTATGGGTTGACAGATCTGTTGGAGATAAGCTAAGAAATTTGATGCACGTGTTTTTCCATGAAAATCATTCATAATGTTGGAACCGAAACTTGTATTATTTGAATTCATTTCTACAAAAGATATATACACTCTATTGAGAAATAAAAGTCACACTACAATAATGTTACAGTCAAGTATGTGTTTATGCTTGCTCAGAGTAGCACTTAATTCGTTTAGAATATACCGATCTACAATATTTTACTATTTCTTGATAATCGTGTAAACTGCTTCCGTAAATTAAAACTATAAAGGTCCGTCCAGTCCTACATAGCTAAGATTAATCCATATTTCCTACACTCATCCGCAAATTTTCACCCCCAGCCCAATCCTAAAAAAATCCCCTCGAACTATCGACACGAATATTCCGTCGCTCCTACTTATACTCCACAGCTGTATGAGTCAAGCAAAGAAACAATGCTACGAAGCCCCGCTCGAGCCTAACACGCCGCAGATCTTGAATACCGAGCGCACGCACATTTAAAGCCTTTCACCCCGTGTGGCTCGCAATATATATAGTATATGTGGCGATCGATCGGCCGGCGCTTGCTAACACACTGACTCGATTTCGCCTCTTTACTGCTGCTGCTACCGCCACTGTGTTTTGCCGTTTGCGCGAATATGTGTATATTGTACATGCTCGCGATACCGGAAACTTGCGGGTGTGCGATAAAAATCGGGATCGGGATTGCGCTATGTACACCGATCGCTGCTTTCGAATTATGTGTGTACTTCGTTAAGTTTGACGCTTTGTAGAATTGATTGTTTTGCGACTTGGCTGGAGAAACGAGGTCGTGCTTATTTTGAATGTTCTGCGTGTTTAAATATAATTGGTATTGTGCTTTCTTAATTTGAAATAGTGAATTTTCACTGCCAAATCAGTGCTAACTCGGCTACTGACCGATAATAATTAGTGTACATTCACTGTTTTTCCCATGCAGTGATTAATCAGTATATATACATTAATTTTCGAACCGTGACCTACTTTTCACTATTTCAAACAAAGAGAGTAGGGTTTCATGTGCTTAGGGGTGAATAGAAATGTGGAGATGTCAAAATTGATGTTGCAGCTATCGATTTTTCCGATCTTCGCGTGGCATCGAATCGTTGGATACAAATTTTCGAATCGCACGAGTCTTGCACCAAACTGCGCTCGACCCTTTCACTGCATCGATAAAATCTATCGCACTTTTTTTATGCGACGTGTCAAACCAAATTGTTTGCTCGTAACGCGATTCAGAAAATACCGCGGCCCAACTTTTACAAGCATCTAATTCAATACCTTTCATTATTCCAACACAATAAATCTTACCCAATCAATCAATCCACCTGAAATTACCACTATTATATTCGCGGCGAATTGAAATTCCCACAAAACGGTTGCGCAATACCGATCTCGCACTCCGACCAGAACAATGTGTGTCAGCAAGATAAAAGAAAAAAAGGTAACGAACTTTTCCACGAAGCCATCATCCCCCGAACAAACTTTTAAAACTAACGCAATCTTGTATGTATACTAACTCTGATAAAGAAGCGAGAGATTTGGGCGATATGTAGTGTCTGAAAGAGGGAAAAAAAATCAAGAAAGCGAGTCTTCCGCAAATCAATTGGAGCAACGAAAGTGTACACATGCGCTGTAAACAAACGATAAGATCCGCTTTTCTTCGCTTATCAACTGTCGGAGTATAGGGAGAGAGAGAGAGAGAGAGAGAGAGGGAGAGAGATACCACGCAAGTACGTGTATTATACAATGAAATGGCAAACATGCGTATTTAGTTTTTCTCTTTATGCTTTCACAAGTACTTTCGTGACTCAGCCGAGATCTGTCTTTATATGTATAATACGCACGCGAGGTGGATGGCCTAGTTACCCGCTACCTTAAGTCATTGCAACAGAATTATCGTTTAATTCAAATTAAATATTTACCCTCCTATCGTTGTGTACCTCCATTGCATTCGATGTTGTAACTTCCGATGAAACGTCACGTCACCGTGTATTCTAATACGCATAACTTCCTTGAAATATTGCAGGTGTCCGACAACCTTATAAATTTTTTACCCTTCAAACCGAGTGATTTCTTACTCCTGCGCGGATAATTATTAATTAAAGCAGAGAACACAAAGGATATATAACGAACGATAAATATTAAATCCTATTATACACTCATAGGCTCATTAATTCACGAGCTAATTTTCATTGTCGATCGTCAATCCGATGCTTTAATACGCGTCAAAGGAGTGTAATAACGGGGACACAAGCGTTTGTTGTATCCCTTTTATTTCGAGGAAAGAAGCAGCGCGGGAAGATATGCCAAAGGTTTTTATAACGACCGATGCACTCGCTCGGAAGTGTATATGTACGAGTATATAAGGAGAAGAAGGGGTGTGCCGTTAAAAATAATACCGCTATATTTAGAGGCTATGGGAGGATTATATGTTCTCACGTAATGAGCGCCATTTGTCATGGAAATCGCCGATGTACTGTTATTTTTTTCTAAGGCGAATATTATTCTACGCGTGTGTGTATAATGTATAAGTGCGACCGAGCGGTTGATCGAACTTACCGTTTTCGTATAATAGGGGGAAAACAACATCTATTTTACAGTTTACTCGGGAATATGTTGCGGGAATTATTTGTACTCTTTTCGGTGAAATGACACTTTCTTCTAATAGGCAACGCTATTGCGATTACTAGATCTTTCTGTATCTTAAACTTTTAGCTGCTTAAAACCTTTGACTCGATCGGTTACGTTATACACTTATAGGTAGACCGTAGGAGCGAATATATTTTTATAACAGGAACCGGTTGACACACATATCGACTTTTATCTCGCGCAACCCCGATGTCCTTATCTATAATTCGCCTGGCTTCAAATATTTATAAATAAATTGTCGACACTGGGTCGTGACGTCACAGCCACTCTACGGATCTGAAATTCTGACGTCAAGTCATATATATACATTCTAAATTTTTCTTAAATCTCGTGCATTTAAACATCGGCGGATTGAATTAGACGTGGAGCTGTGTGGAATTTTAAAATTACGAATTTATACGCGCGCCGCCTCGCGAAATCTGGTTCATGTTCAACGCTTCGCGCGCGGAGCTTCTTTTTTTCTTTCGCGTGTTGCCGAGGGGATGAATGTTACACCTGTGCGAAATGGAGCATCCATTAATATTAATACGATACGCTTATTTCGGGGTAGCTTTTTTTATGTACACAATGAAGGAGTTTGTAGTGATGTAACTTGGAAAGGAATCCAAGCTTTGAATTACAGACGTTGATGAACCGCTTCCTTATGCAAACGTTTATTTCTAGTTTTATAAATGTATCAACCACCTAATTATTGTATCGGAGTATGCAAATTGGAATTTCAATTGTTATTGCGTCAATCTAGAATATAATAGATATAATACCATATAACAGAATTCTGTTGAGTTAAATCGATAAAACTTGGTTCTTATTCGTTTTGTTTTCGTTTTCGTGGAAGTCAACTTTTTTACCTTCATTTTTCACTTCAGATTCATGCGCGTGCAAAATACTTAAAGATAAGGTAGTCCCATAACTCTAGTACAAAATATTTTTTGTGGGGTTTCGTAATTATTAAAAAGTGCACTCAAAGTAACCTAATAAATTGGATTCGTATTTCAATATAAAAAAAGTTTGCGCACAACTGAAGATATTTGTGTTCACCGATAAAACTGCTGCGTTGCGACAGCAAACGCAATTTTTGCTCATTGGATCGTAAAAATCTTATAAAATCCAATTATATCCTTTCGCCTCAGAGCACGTCGTTTCATTTCCACATTTCTGACGGTAAATCGCAACCAAGATTATTCATCAATAATAGGAAAAGAAGAAACAAAAAAATCTGTTTGAATACCTACGCGTAGACGCATAAATCATACCTAGAAAAGTACAAACTACTCGGTCGAGTTTACATTAGGATTTGGCATTGTTTGTCGAATTACATCAAATAGTATTCGCTCGCTGGATTCAATAATTTGAAAGTATCAATATTTGTGTTTGCTAATCGCGCGATTCTCGACAACACGGTGAGGATGGAAAACAAAGCTACCACACATTATTATTTCCTATTAATCATGGGAGATGTTTTTTAACATATCTTTCGCAATAGAATAAATGGTTCAGAACACCGACATATCGCAGAGAAAAATATTGTAGTAAATATTTATTTTAATAAAACTTATGATAGGAATTTTAATAATATTTGTTCAAATCAAACATCCTTGTAAAGGTAAAACTGTATCATTCTTCCACGTTACAAAAAAAAAAAAAAAAAAAAAAATAAAGAATAGTAATCGCAAGCTCAGTTCTCCCGAAGAACGTAAACGTTTCCCAAATTTCACCCCCTGTGACCGCAATCATCACGGATCCGTCTCTCATCCTCCTTCTCACGCAATTTTTACGTCTATGGAGAACCTAAAACTGCATATATACAGAGAAAGAAAGAGAAAGAGTCGAACGTTGGTGCAGTGCATCGAACACAGAGAAAGAGAGAGAGACGCTTACGCGGCGACTCCTCGCGCGCAAGTGATGCGAGCCGATGTGGGTCAGCCGATCGCCGTAGCGCGCACACACATACACACAGAAACACACATACACAGGCAAGCTTTTAAGCCCGAGGATCGACGGAGCCGCACGAGCGGTGAATATCACGTTGGTTGGCGCGCATCTGGGTCAGCGGCGTCGCGGCGCATGCGCGCACCGAGTTCCCGGTCGTTCACCGTATCGCCACCGCCGCCGCGCCGCGACGACGTTACTAACCTTCCGGCACTCGGACTACTCGCAGCGGCAGCGGCAACAGCACCAGCAGCTCGATGTGCCGCTGCCTTCCCTCACTCTCTCGCTCTGCGACGCTGATATTGCCCCGCGTATTGACCGCCGGAAAAACGTTAGCCTAGCAACTCTCTATGCCTGGCGTGTGTGTGTGCTAGTGCACACTGCGAGTTCTTTTTTTTTCTTTGTTTTTCGTTTCTGGGTTTATAGGCGCGAAAAATGTATAATTGAAAGAAGTAGCATTTGGATAAATAATCAGATTTACGGCTGTGAGAGTTAAGAATATTTTAGATATGGGGACTAGGTGAATGTTAAGACTTGACCATTGTGTAATGTTTAATATTAGGTATTATAAATGGTCGAAAATGTTCTATGTATGAGTTTATTTGTGATAATGTTAATATGTACGTTTTATAAATTCTCTTTACATTTCTTTTTTTTTAAATACACATACGTTTAAGAGACGTTTTTTATACATATTTACATTTAGGGGAAGTGGCTGTCGAGATAGTGGAAAAACTTGGCCGGTTGATTATGAATTTCTTTTACGATTTCACAAGTTTTCCGCTAACTGTAAGTTTCGGTATTGGATCTTTTGTTCGTATTTTTAAGCTTGAACTTTTACTCTGTATAGTCGTTCGAAGTTTTGCGAAGATAATAACCGAAGTACTGACATTCTTGATGAACGCTTGTAAACGCGAATTTTTCGAATAAATAAAATTTTTAATAAAAATTCAACACAACAAAATCGAATTGCTGAAAATATTTGTTTTCGAAAAATGCAAGACTGCAATCAAAAGCGCGAACATCGGAATTCGAATTTCCTTTTTTAATTTTTAAAAATATACAATGTTTTAATAGAAACAAATGTTGGAAATATATTTATATACTATATTTTTAAGAATATAGCTTTTTAATTATTGTATATTGCACCATATGTGAAAATTGCTAATGAGCTGCATAGAAACTACACGCTTATGCGCAAAGAATAGTACGGTGGAAGTAGAAAATAGGCGGATCCGGTCAGACATACTTTTTTTGTAAATACAAGTGCATTAACATTTTACAGTGAACATTTCTCTTATTATTAAGAGAGTTTTATCGTTAAAAGAATTAACGATTGA
Source organism: Megastigmus dorsalis (assembly GCA_900490025.1). Taxonomy (NCBI): domain Eukaryota; kingdom Metazoa; phylum Arthropoda; class Insecta; order Hymenoptera; family Megastigmidae; genus Megastigmus; species Megastigmus dorsalis. Next base: position 96,088 of record UELU01137411.1, read on the forward strand.
TTGTAATGAAATTTGATACCTTGTTAAATATGAGTCAAAAAATTGACTAAGTTAAAGATGTTTGGATTGAGGGTGCCTAGAAAAAGAGATACTAAAATTTTTATTTTTACATATTTGTAGACATTTTATGTGAAATCACTTTATGTATTTTATTTGCGTATTTCTTAAACGCTTGATGAATCAATTTAAGTTTTTGTAGTATTATTCTAATGTTGAATGAATAACTATCGCTTTGAAAAGTATCTTTGGGTACCTGTAACTATAGAAAAATGTATTTATTGAAAACAAAAAAAGTATGTTTAACCTTAAAAAATGAGTCACTCAGCCCTGTACTTTCTATTCATAACTTTTCTCAGAACTTTTATTGATAAGGACAAGAAATGTTCATTTATAATATTGAATCGCTATTTGGTATAAGTTTGATTATATAACTTTCTATGACAAAGAATAATATTGTATGAATAAACAGAAGAAATTAAATTTGCACCGATATGGACCAGCAACGATGTGATAAAACTTTCTTAAAATAAAGATCGTTTTATTAAAATATTCTTTTATCACGTAATAATAAAATGAATCAATGCATTCTTTAACACCTTGTATGTACGTATTCAAATGATTAATTTAAAATAAAACTCTTAAAACTCCATCTAACTTCTGCATAAATTTTTCATTAATACAAATTGATTAACTTCAATTCTACTAAAAAGAGCCAAGATTCTCAGCCTAAAGTAGTAGCTGGCTTATCAGTTGTCTAGTGCCGCATCTACTTAAACCCGCTTTTACTCAAACATTATCTACTTAGAAGAAATTCATAAATACCAGAAGAATCTCTATTAAAAATTATAAATATTTCTCTAGGAAAAGAGGAAATAATCATAGTACACTTTCATCAATAGAACTCCTTTCATATTCACTTTTAAAAATAAAGTGAAGACTTAGTATTCTTCCATTCTGTACTAAAATTTCACTTCTATAAGTACTAGAAAAATTAAGTACGTGATTCAAATTCGAAGCAGTCATATTTCCATTGCCAACAACGTCAGGAAACGCAGCCGAAAAGATATAGCAAAATCCAATTCGTCAACCCAAATCCAATCGGTGTATCGTCGAAGGAGCGAGAGGATCGAGCTTTGGCATCGATAAATTGACGTGCCGCAAGCGCCGTCACACCATTCGGTCATATGCGCCGTACAACTGGCTACTGCTACTTACCACTGTCTTATCTTTGTGTTCACGCTTTCAATGCTCTATCTGCTGCTGAGAAAAAAGTTCGCTGCTGTATTCGAGTATTGTAGGTTGGATTATTAAGTACGTTGTATATTTGGTAATGTCAGAGCTGAAAAAGCAGGTCAGATTGTTACTTATATAGTTACTCTTGCATAGTATAGGTACTGAATTAGTCTGGCTTTAACTTTATGTAATGGATGTTTATACTACTTAAAACTTTGTGATTTGGTGAGCGATCATGAAATGCTAAAATATACGCGATGTAAATAAAAAATATGAAAACATCAGAAAAAGTTAAATAACAAGTATAAAACTACATCTAAATTAATCATGTGGTCTTGGTTATACAGATTCAAATTTTTCTAATTCGAACATAGAAAATAATTTATTATCTGTGAATCGATTTATTCTCTTGACTTTACTCAAACGAGCTTCCTTTACCAAACTATAACTCATCAAATATCTTACAATTCGCATCCGAACCAAATTAAGGTGGTTTTATCGCGAAGGGCTCAAAATTTGAATCACCACAACATAGTAACAATATAGTAAATGTTATAAGGAATGAAATTCGCGAGAGAAAATATAAGGTTAGCGACTTGCAAAGAGAAAAACTTAATATTGAAGTTGGAAAGATCTTATCTTTCCATAAAAATACGAGTATAATACCTCTACGCGTAATTTTAATTATAATAAAAAGTCTGTGATAAGCTGTATAACATAAAAGTTAACGACTGATGTGTTAATTTATGTTTCTAATTGAGGTACAAATATAATCCGGCTCTTCGAACCAGAGCCAGCTTAGTACACATAAAATATGATCCAACTGAAATGCAGCCACCGCAACGTCTCAACTTGCACACACTTATCGTTTATAACCGAAGAAAGCATCGACCGCGGCAACACCAGCCAAAAGTCGAGAAAACAATAATAACGAAAACGTCGTCGTCGTTGTCGTAGTCGTCGCAGCCGTTCGACCTTCCGATCATTCACACTTTTCATGTCCAAAAATAAAAGAGGAGGCACGACCCGCCGATATTCGCGCAAAACACATATACACACACCAACGTATACACCACAACCGGGCGGGCGCGCATACACACACACACACACACACACACACACACAGAGACACATTCATCCCGGCTATGCAGTCGCATAGCGCAGAAATCGATCCGCATGAAATATTCAAATAGCCCGCCGTCGTCGGCGTGTGTGCAGTCGACCCAATTTTAAAAAACGTCATACTCTCTCTTCTCTCTTTCTCTCTCTCTTTCCTCCCCTCCGCGCCTCTACTTCGGCTTCATTCATCTTTCGCCGGAGCGCTGCTGCATTACGACGTCGGGCTCTCCCCATCGACCACTACTACGAACTGCACACACGCACATGCTTTGCGGCAAAGGAGAAGTCGGCGAAATACTGCATATACGGCTCTCTCCTCGAGCACACCGACAATTACTAACTTGCTCTCTCTCTCTCTCTCTCTCTCTCTCTCTCTCTTTCGGCTTGACTGTGTGTATAAGTGTATTTATAGAGTGTTACGCGGGTGCGAGCGTGACAGATTGGCAACTGACTCGTATGCATGTGCGAGATTATGCAACAAATGAGGAGGAAGGGCGCGGGGCCTCGTGAGGAGATGTGTCCGTCTGTCTCAGTGTGTGAGTGACGAGAGAGAAAGAGAGTCAGAGAGAGAGAGAGAGAGAGAGAGAGAGGCAGAGAGGAGTTGTGCACTACAAGGACGGTGCATCAAAAGGTGGAGGGAAGGGATTGTGTGTGGAGTGGTATTGCTTGAGGTGGGATATAAGATGCTTTTCTTTCTGCAGATGATGAGGTGTTGATCGCTTTACTTTCAGTAGTCGAAGTCGTTCAGCTGATAGTTCTTATTCGTGCTTAAAATTGAATGTACCGGTGAATAAGGAGATTCACGTATTTATACTGATTGATTTTAATGAATTACATTCTAATATTGTTTAGCATGATTATTATTCTAAATATAAAATTAATTCATTTAAGATTATAATATGTAAAAATTACTACACTATCATAAATACGAATTAAATAAGTAATCGTCATTTCAAACTGTATTCATATTATCAGTACCAAAACTTGTACAAAATGTAATTACGCTCATAAAAGTTCAAAGATTTTATAATTGAATGGATTATAGTGATTAATGATTTTCAAAGCAGCAAAAATATTTAGCTTTTGAAATCACCTAATACACGTTTCCATTAAAAAAATAGAACGTATAATTATTAAAATTTACACAATTTTAATTAAAAATGTGTGAATACGTTAAGAGACGCTAAAAACTTTGTTAATTAAAGATACTGAAGGGACCGTAAGAAGCTTCGTCCATCTTAAAGAACAATTATGATATTATCCTTTATCTGTTCTAGAAGTGTACTAGAAAAAATACCAGCATTTCCTAAACATTATTATATTATATATCTATCAGATTTATTAGTATAACTTGTCTAAATTAACTTCATTTTAGAATTACGTCACTCGATTAATTCTTCAAAAGAAGCAGCATTATCGACATTACATCACAGTAAATTCATATATATAAATTTAATATGTTCATAAAGGAAGCAGGAGATTAGTTGAATATGAATATTCATCGCTGTTGCAAATAATGCAGCCTCTGAAATGTGGACAACGTTTAGTTCAAAGGAAAAGCAGAAAATATATGGACACGTTTACATGTGAATCTTAATGTTTCTTTTAAAAATATTTGGAAATTCGAATAAAATAAAAAGTTGTAAATTAAAATCCATTAAGCCAATATTTAATTAAAAATATTTTAAATAAGATTAAAAATCAAAGAAATTCTAATATCTTTAAAATGTATAAACCATATATTTATAAAAAGTATATCGTAATATGTAAAGATACATCGCACAAGGTACAAAAATACTATTTATATAAGTATAAAGCTTAAATTTGCTCCTATTAATGAATGCCATTGAAAATCAATTATTTTTTTCATAATACTATGTTTCTTGAAAAATAGCAAGTCTAGAAATAAGCAAAATTAAAAAAATTTAGACTACTAAGTGAATTATATAAAGATATATTAGGTGTACAACTTTGCTTCCGCCGTTTTTCGATAGATGGCTGCAGCGGTAAGTGCCGGTTGAAATAGGCAGGTCGAAAATTTCATACAGTAAGCTTGGACATCTGTCAACATAACGATAGCAGCACATTAGTGAATTTGTGTTTGTATTAAAAGTGTATTCTCGATCGAAGATGTCAGTTTTCGAGCCAAATTCTCGTCATTTGCGGGAAGTGTTGATTTTCTGCTTTCATTTGAAGAAAACTGCGGCTGAGGCTCATCGAATGCTCTCAAGTGCTTACGGTGACGCTGCTCTTAGTGAAAGAACGTGTCGTGAGTGGTTTCAACGCTTTAAAAGCGGTGATTTTGATGTCGAGGACCGGCATGGCGGCGGAAGAGAAAAAATTTTCGAAGATTTCGAACTGAAGGCATTACTTGCTGAAGACTCGTGCCAAACGCAAGAAGAATTAACAGAATCATTGGGAGTCACTCAAAAAGCAATTTCGAAACGCCTCAAAGCCAT
>UELU01137412.1:0-24401 GCA_900490025.1 Megastigmus dorsalis
GAGAGAGAGAGAGAGAGAGAAGGAGCGAGGTGAACAAGAGCCGCTGCTCGCTATTGTTTTCTCGAGTGGCACTCGCTGGTTCAATGCTCGTTCGCTCCGGCGCGCTGCTACCAGATGTGCGCGAGTATAGGTAGAAGCGCTCGCTCGCTTCGAGCTCATTTTTCTCTCTCTCTCTCTCTCTCTCTCTTTCTCTCTCTCTCCGCGTGCGCGCGCGTTTTGTAATCCCCCTTTTTTCTTCTCTTTCTCTCTCTTTCTCCTGTATACTCCTCCTCGCGAGTATTTTTTTCTTCCCTCGCTCCCGTGTGTGCTGCTGTAGCTTCTCTCTCTTTTTTTTCGGAAATTCACGAGCGACTTGGCTTATGTTTCGCGCGGCGCACACGCGACAGCGTCAAAGGCGCGCGCGTCCGCGAGAGCTTCGAGTTTCTTGTGGATTTTTCCACGATGGACCTTTGTAGTGGAATGTGAAAATTAGTAAGATTTTTTTTATTGAACTGAAATATATACATATATATATATTTGAAAGGTTGGCTTTAAAGAAAAAGCGAAGAATGGGAGAAGATATTCCGCATTTGGCACTCGACTGAATTATATATATATATATTTATCCTCTAACATGGTCGGTACTTTTTCCGCGATATCCGCGATTCTTGGCTTTTTTTTCTAGGTCGCGCGCGTGAATTGAGAGTTCTTTGAACTTTTTCGATTATGCAAAGTTTTTTCTGCAAAATATATTCTGGGAAGCTTTTGCGCGTGAAAAGGAATTATTTAAATTTTGTGTATACTTTTTATGCGAGCCGACAGCGATAGTATATACCACAATTCGACTTTCAAAGCAATACGTAAATTTACTTGAAAAGCATTTTGATTGGGTATTGGTGATATTTACGCCTTTTATACATGGGGTTTGACATTTTCCAAGTTCTCATAGTTTATTCATATACGGATGTGAGTATTAACTTCGATGGACAAGGGTTTTTACGGAACCTTTTCGTTGTTAATATACATAATGATAATAATTAATTATGTTATATATAATTGTTGCTATAACTTGGTATAACTAGTTCATTTCACAGTTTTATACTTGTAAATTTCTCTGATTTTTTATTCGAAACTGTACTACTTATAGGTTAATAAAAAGGATTGATATTCAATTTTTAAATACATCTAGTATTTTAGTCATTTGTCTCATTCGCTTTTTATTCTATAAAATACTCAAAAATAAATTAATATATTTCAATAAAGCTCAAGTTTATTAAAACCTCCAACAATCGCATACACCTGGACAGCTTAGCGCAAAAAATTATATAGTTATATATATTATAATAGAAGGAGAAAAGAGCGGCAAGAGTCGGACGATCGCTCCCGCGCAGTCCCACCAGTTATACATTATGTATATACATATATAGCGATCGCGGCTACGAGCTACGTTATTATTATCATAAACGCAACAATAACGAGGGATGATCCGACGTGTAAACTGCCTGTCTCGCTTCGCTCCCCCCTAATTCTTCCGCCCGAGGATTTATCCCCAAAGCTTCTGCCACGCCAGCTCACCTATACGCACTCCCTGCGTCTGTGTGTCTGTGTGTATATCCCAAGCGCCCAAAGAACCTACGGGGGTTGCTGCAGTGTTATTGTTGCTTGTCGACCAGACAGAGCGAGCGAAAGAGAGTGAGACTGCCTCTGTCTATCTATATGTGTATGCGTATATAGGGAGCGGGATGCAGATCGACTGCAGAGAGAGAGAGAGAGAGAGAGAGAGAGAGAGCGACTAACCCTTGATACATAATACAAGCGGGTGTTTATCGCCTTCAATTACGAGCTCGATTGAGTCGAGCCATGCGATTAGTGCGCGCAATTGAGCGCGCTCGTCTAAGGAGTGCAGAGACACCGAGAGAGCGATAACTCGTCTTATTGTGATTTCTGCTGTAGCGGTATTTTTGATTAATTCGATGTTTGCTTTGAAAATCTAAAGATCACTGATGGCTTATATTTCTTTTCTTGACACATATTGCGATTCACTTTATTGCAGCTTTACAAAATTCATTAGACTTCTATGCACGTTTTATACTTTTTATAAAAAGTGTAGTTTATTAGTTCTATATTCTTTTGAGTTTATGCTTATTAACTAGTAGCGTTACAAATTTGATCAGTATTTGATATAAATAACGAAAATGTAGACAAATTCACTGCTTTAAAGATTGAGCTAAGCCTCACCAATCTTTCTACTTAATAATTTGTCCGCAATCTGCCAAAAAACACGTATTTTGACACTTTTGAATGTAAATCGACTCATTAGGCAGCAAAAAGGTGAGCTTTTTTTAAAACTCCAAGCCGAATTAGAAAGTAAAACTATAAAGTTTCTCATTTTCCATTACACATGAGTTACATATTTTCTCCACCATAATAAATATATATATATTATTGACACAAAACTACCTTTCTAATATGTGCATCGCACCGCACATAAACCAGCCTTCACGCACGCAAACGATTCTCGCACCATCACCCGTGCACCCGATCCCCGCACCAAACATCAGCGCGTCAGCAGCCCAAATCACCGTTGGAAAAAATTTAATAAAGGCCCATATAGCTCGCACGAAGCATATATATATATATATATATCTGTTTGTCGATTATGACAATTTGACGCGCGTACGTACGTAGACGTCAAGCCCGAGTCCCCGGGAATTGCTCTTTCGAGCCTCTCAGGCCACGAGCGATAGCGGGGGTGGGATGCAGGGTTATAACGCGCGCGTGCGTGTGTGCAGAGCCGCTCGTATATTATGACGTTTGGCCGATGCTGACGAGGAGAGAGAGAGAGAGAGAGAGAGAGAGAGAGAGACACGCGCCGGCACACGCTCCCGATGTCGCAGACCGACCGTATAGAGCCCGAGACGCACGCACCGCTGAGCGCACCGGTCTCTATTTATATTCGTCCGGGGGAGAGAAAGACACGTTCACTCCGACCGATTCACCGAGGTTTGTTGTATATTACGAGGCCTGGTGGAGGGAGAGAAGCGCTTCTTAATTGACCTGGCTGTTTGCCCTCTCTCTCTCTCTCTCTCTCTCTCTCTCTCTCTCTCTCTGTGCCTTGTTAACCCCTACGCATGCCAGCGTCTCTTACTCTCTGCAGTCTTTCTAATCGCTACTAGCTTTAAAAAGTCGTTTGACGACCGTCCCGCGTGCGTGCCTTATGAATTCCTTGCCCTGTGTATTATACGTACTTCTCGACTTTCCCGCTCGACGTACACGTGCGCGCCTATATGTGTGTGCGGTGCGAGCGTCGAGCTCTGCGCCAAAGCGCCAATAAAATGCGAAACTGTACCCGCTTTTGATGACGAACGGATTGAGAGTCAGTCGGGGGAGAGAGTCTAGAGTTCTTGATTTCCGTAGGGAAGAATTTCCGCGACAAGTTGCAGTTAACCGCTCAACGAGCTCGTCTATAGTATAGTATAGACTCTATACTTTCTGCATGAGAGAGATTCTGTTTCTGTTAATAGTTCGTATCTTCGGAACTCGATGGAAATTCGGCAACTGTAAATATAATATTATACACAATTTTTAATTAACAACTGTACCGCTCAATATGCTGAAGAGATTTATACACGTTTTCAAGAGCTCCGAATTGTAAATCTTAGAGTTGCCAATTTAATATTATTTACAATTTATTGTTTACTGTGTAAAGCATTAATATTTTGAATAAAGAAAATATGAAACTTGAATGAAGGAATCACTTAATGTGACTTATACTAATGCAGCGAATCTTAATCGTCAATTGATTTGACACTGATTGTGAGAGATGGGTGGCTTGTTACATGACGCATGTGGCAGGTATATCGGTTACAATCCCATCAATCTTCTTAGCCGTGGTATATGACTTGTGCAAACGTTATCGTGCAATAGATATATATTATAGCTGTACTCTAATGATTTCTCACTTTTCTATCTAAATATTCTCTAATATAATCTAAATATCCTTGGCACTTGTAAAACTCACAGATTTTTACTCTTAACAAGAGACAAGACAATAAAATAATTCACTTTCATAGAATTATACTGCAAAACTTTTACGAACAGTGTCAAACTTTTACGATAGAATAACTAGCACAGAGTGATTATCATCATTTTAGATTGTTAGAGCACCCATTTGTTTGATTCTTTCGTATCTATATTTTTTTCCGAAATGGAGACACTCTCAAAACAAATCTAGAATGATTCTGAGGGATTTTTAAGTCAATTTTTACAATAAAATTATTTTCTATAATATTCCGGATTATTTCATTGCTATATTAAAAATGGTTAGTATCTCTAATTTATTGCAGTAACATGACACCAACTTCAAATCTATTACCGAGCTATTAACAGTGTTTCACCTAGACACTGCAGCAAAATATTGGTTATTTTTTGAAATCCAAAACATTTATGTTAAAATTTATTTAATGTTGAACAAATATTTTAGTCGTTAAAAGCGCCGATATATTGGCAATACTTTCTCTAGTCTATTGGGAACTTAAATGTTTGAATTTCAAAAAACCATATACTGTCAACATCAATTTTTTGGACTTCAAAATTCACCAATATTTTGGCGGCACTTCCTTCAATATACTGTCAAAATTTTACTACGGCGGGTACGTTGCATTGCGAATAGCTCGGTAATACTTTGTGATATGTTGGCAATGTATCGCTTTTACCTTTTGTAATATTTTGGAGATTTTGTGTAGGTGGGTTATTTTAGAATATCATAACTCCAATAGATGCCGGCAATAAAAAAGTTGAATGATGATAAACATAATCGTATTTTGACATGTTTGATAGCAAATTGTGTTAATTTATATACTAATAACCATTTTTCTGTTCAGCTCTTCATTATTTAATCTGTAATCTGTCTATGTTACGTTTCAGAATTAAATGAGTACATGTCTTTGGCCTTGCAAGAACAAAGAGTTTATAGAACTAAATTTATTCTATATTCAAATTTTGTACGCTTAAATTTGACTCTTAAAAAAAAATAATAAAAGTTACAATATACGAAAAATCCACAATATTTCACTCTTGACATCACGTCTCGTAAAAAACCAGAACGAAAACGATTTCAATACACACTATCGCATATAAATCATTAAAAGTGTCAAAATCTATTTCAACTCGAATCGATAAGCATTTTTCAATACCCAATACTCCCACAGAAACGCAGCACAATTTGACCCATTCGCACACCCGATTAAAAAACAAAAAAAAAGAGAGAAGAGAGTCGAAAAAAAGAGTAAAAATCGCCGCAATTTAAACAAGCTTTAGCGTTGCGAAACCCCCCCAACGAAGCTAGTGTTACGAAATTGACCTCTCGAAAGCAGCGAAATGAAAAGGGGAAAAAAGGAAAAAAAATTGAAAAAAAAAAATCTCGTTTCCACGCAGCGAGCACAAAAAAAATCCGCTCCACTGCGTTCGCTAAAAAGAAGAATAAAAAAGAGAGAGAGAGAGAGAGAGGAGAGAATATGATCGCGCGACAGAGAGAAAGAGAGAGAGAGAGAGGCTCCGCGGCAAAGGCCGCGCGCGCGCTGCACGGGAAAATCAATACAATAGCCTATCCCCGGAGTGCCTCGCGCTCGTCTGCCACACACACACACACCCACACACATATGTATATATATACGCGTGCAGTTTGTCATCGCCGTGTGCCGCAACCACTGCACGTATATACACGCAGGATTCAAAGTCCGCATCACGAGAGAGAGAGAGAGAGATAGAGAGAGAGGGCGAAATCAATTCGGGCGCAAAAAAAATGGGAAGCCGATGGATATATCGGGATATATATATATATATATTGAAGCGCTCGCGCTCTGCACGCGCGCGCTCGACGTAATTTCAGTTGGAAACAGTGTATATAAGTGTGCGCGAGTGTGTGCGGGTGGCTGCTGCTGTGATGCGGAGAGGGAAAAGCCATAGGGCGACCCACATCGCCGCGTTCTCTCTCCTCTCCCTCGCTCTCTCTCTCTTTCTCTCTCCGTCGAGTGTTTGTATTGCTGACGCGGCGCCCGATCCAATCCAATCCAATCCAATCCCCATATAGCTGGCTTTCTCTCTCTCTCTCTTATATATATATATATATCTATATATATGTATACCTTCCTCTGGTCCTGTCCTCGTCGGACCTGCTTGCCTCTCTCTCTCTCTCTCTCTCTCTCTGTCTCTCTCTCTGTGCGGCTGCAATATCGCGTTGGCGGAGTACACGCGAATTACTGGAAGCCCCGACTCTGGGCTCTGCATAAAATGATCGTTTTGCCGAAATGTAATACGTGCAGTGCGCGGATGCTGTGTATATATGAGCGAGTGATGTTGCAGTCCGATTCGGGAGATTTTTTTTATTGCTCATAAAGTCCGTGTTGCAAATATTCACGTTTACTTCGTTTTAGTTGTTGCGAATGTACATGAAACGGCAGCAATTGTTGCTTCGAACGATTGTTACATTGTTGCGATGCGAAGATCTGATGCTAAAGTCCCAACCTACAATCATTAGATCACATTAATATCACTCGCACGTGACGCTTTCGTGATATATTGCTTTCAACGACTAATTACTCGCTCGGTGCACAACTTTGCTGTCCCTCGGTTTTTACAGCTAACCTGCGAACTTTGTCATTGCAAAAATACATTTACTCTTATGGGCAGAAATTGAAAATAATTTTCTATAAAATGATAATGAATTGGTAACTCTTCAATTTTGTTTTTTTAGGATTACAAATAAATATTGGGATTCATAATAATTTTATTGATTAATCGTACAGTTAGTAAAACGATTTAACAAATTATTTTCAAAAATCGTCCATAAGAGCCAATATATTTTTGCAATGGTAAAGTTCACGAGTTGACCGCAAAAATCACGAATCAGCAATTCAGCACGCAGCGAATAGGGAAATGCGTACTAGCCAAGCTCTGTATCCAAACATTCCAGGTCCACTTTATTTTAACAAAATCGATTTTTAACAGTATTGTAGTCTTTTATTGCAAAAGTGAGGAAAATTTAATTATTTATTGAGTTCAGATAAATATAATCTATTCGAACATTTTTTATATATAATAAACCAACATATTTTGTTTATGATATAATTTTAAATCACTATCATTCGATCGAATCGCAAGCTTATAATTTTTAAAAACTATGTTTTTATAATCACTCGTATAACTTGTACGAGCACCAAATCTTTACCTTTAATTCTATTTTTAAAGGTCTTTTGTAATGCGCAAATATAATGCTTTTAAATTTACTTTTTCATAAGTTTATTTTTTTTATATATTTTAAATATTTTTACCTCTTTTGATCATGAGCTTTATAAATTTATACAAATAATGTCTCAATAGACTTCTTTTTCAATATAATGTAATCCTATAATTAAGTTAAAATACCCAATATCTGATGGATGCTAAATGAAAGAAAAGCCTTGAAGCCTAATCTATTTATTATAATTTTCAAAAATTTGAAAAGCTTTTAATTTTCTGTTAAATATAGACTATTTCTTATAAATTAGAACATAAAAATGTCCTTTTAACTTTTAAACGTTAAAATATGAAGTTTTTACAAATGTCGGTCTGACATTCCGACATTTTCCAAAGCAGTCGTAATAGTCGGACAGGCTCTTCGGACCAATACTCGGATAAATTAAAATCATTAAAACTAAGGATAGTAAAACTTTATGATAGTTTAGTTTATAATTTAATCAATTTAAATTAACTATTACTCTCTGTTTCATGATTTTATTGAGTAGTTACGTGGGTGAAACAATTTTTATTAAGTTGTAAATAGAACTATTAATTTTTATGTTATTATGGGCTTTTGAGATCAAGTCCGAGCTCTGGGTAATGTTTGTACAACTGAAAGACACACTGATACAACAATCATTTGCGATTCCTACAATAATTTTTTACTTTACAATTATTATAGTAAATTAAAAAATTTTTAATTACTTCTTTGTGGTTTATCGTGTTTATTATAATACTAATATATTTTCATTTATTTGATTCCTGACTACTTGAATACATGAATAAATTTATTCTGCGCAGTAAAATCCTTTAGCTCGCTGCATAATTTCTTTCATCGAATTCTGACTCATTGATCCACATAAATTGTTCACTCACAACTTCGGAAATCATATTTGCTCACAATTAGCTTTAAAAGGAGGCTCTAAACTTTTCAGCACTGGTCACGCACACATCGCCCATTCATCCTCGCCCTCTCTCACTCCACTACTCACGACTGATGGATATCTTAAATACCTTAGCTGTGAATCACGCGACTCGATACTCGACAGAAGCCATTTAAAAAATTTCAGCAAAAGCCGAAGAATGCGCGCGAGTCGGGGAAAATAAAAAAAAAAAGAACGGCTGAGGTCCTTAGTCACCCAAAAGAAAAAGGAAGGTAAAGAACTTTATTTAACTTACCTTTCACTTACATGCGCCTTACAATGTTGACTTACACATGCCAAAGCATATGTATAAGAGATGCGGGACAGAGGAGGAAACGTTCGAGAGGAATAATGTTTGCGCACGACGAAAAGATGATGAGATTCCCGAGGCTACCTATTGTGACACGTCGCACACACACCTTTCCTCATATGTGAGTATGTACAAGCAGAGACAGACCTACTACTCTCGCGCACGAGCCTCGCGCTTCCAACACAAGTTCACCATCGACTCGTCAGCTCGTACTATCCCCGAAATGCCAGGGATATTATATACATTTCAAATTCTTGTCTATATCAAAACTTTTTTTCTGACGTTTAGATGTACTTAGTTTTAATGAGATTCCCTAGAAAATAAACCCCAAAATTTAATCATTTGTGAACCGGGCCAGTGAAGTTTATATTTATCTGCACCAAATAATGAGCTTTTAGAACACCCGCTTAATGTCTAATAGTGCAAACTAAAACTGACTTTACTTCAAGAAATTTTTTTCAAAACGAGCTAGGAATTTTTGTTGTACCTCTAAAATATGAACCTCTAAAAAAAATGCTCACCAAATTGTAGCTCTACATTTAAGTACAACGAATGTAACTGCAAATCAGCTCGCGGTGAACATACGAAGCATTTAATTTCATCTCTTGATGTTAAATTGATCATCACTGTATAGTTGGTTACAAAGCGTAGCCGAATAATGTAATGCTGTAAATGGATGAGATATTGAAATTAAGTGCACAATTCTGTTCATAAATTTTATTATCACAATATATAGGCTTGTATAAATCCTGCTAATGCCTTCATTATGATATTCTCTATTACAGCTTATCCTATCCTCTGCATCCCATTTTAACTAAATAATGAAGCATGAAATCAATAAAAATAATTCACCTCGTGTAAAATACGGAAATGGTCGGTCGCTACAAAGCTACGAAAGAAGAAAGAAAGAAACGTATATTATACTGCACACTTTTGCTCGAGTCTCTATCATCCACGGGCATTTCTAACCCCCTCGAGGCAGGTCTCGGCTTATGCACGTGTACAGCAGAGCTTGCGCAGGTATATATACATAATATCTGGAAGAGAAGAAACGAGCATGTATACTGCAGGAGCAGCAAGCAGCAAGTCTTGGAGGTACTCGCCTCACGCACCGTCGACGGTAATGGAGACTCTCGAAGCTCCTCCACTCGCTTTCGCGATGCCTGGCCTATGCACTGTGCGTGTATATAACTTCGAGAAATGCGCGCCGCCCCTGTACTCTCCTATAAGCATGGAATGCGCACCGGCTGCGGCGCGGAGCTCTATAAGCCAAGTCGACGGGGGTCGCTGCTGCTGCTGCTGCTTCCAATGACCTATTTGCTTAAATAATGACGCAACTTTTTTTGGAATTCTCGCGTGTAGTCTTCGATGTGTCTCAAAAAGTGACAATTGAAAATTCAGATGATCCACGCATAGTTTTTGAAATTAAATGTAATTTGTGCGATAGTTTTTATCTAAAATATATGCTAAAGCCTTAGATACAGCCATGTGGATAAAGTTGATTTGAGTACCTATTAACTTTTTAGGGACTGGATTCCCGTTATCAGTTTGTGATTACAGTTATATATTTATATTATCAAAAGTTTTTTCAGGTGATTTTCTTAATATTCGGTTGGAATTTCCATTTAGGCAAATTTTGAAAAACTCTTAACATACCTGCACTTGCGGTAAAAGCTATGTATTACTGCACTGAATGCATGGAAAGGGAATCAACTTTCTATTATATATGTATGCGAAGGAATATCTTTTTACAAAAATCTTAACCAAATTTTGCATAATCGATTTATTTTTAAACTCGGACTATTGAAATTTTAAGTATTATAAATACATACAGAATGTTCCGTTTCTATGACAAAAGTATATATGTATATTTTAAAAATCACATATAATTTGTATTTTTCGATACAATAATATACACTAATTCGATTTAACGTGCATAGCAGTCATTAATACAATATACCTTTTAGTCCTTTTACCTGCAACTTAAATCATTAATTAAGCTAGAAGAGTACTGACGAAAGTCCTATAATAAGCCGCGCCAGTACTCCAGCAGCGAAGATAGTAATTTATTTAACGAATGCACTTATATCTGCTTATTATGTCCGCTGCAATTACTATCAGAATTAATGACGATTTTCAGTAAAGCGCCATTTGCAACGACCAAATGATTAATAACGCCCGGCAGCCATTATGGCAATTATTTCTACAAAAATGATATAAACCCCGACATAACGAATATTACGCGCAGCGGCGAAAGAAAAAAAAAATCCTCCGCCCGCGCACAACACGCGCGCTCGGGAAAAAAAAATACTTATTTTCTTCAGGTTTAATTCCAGTTTTCTCTCCCCCACTTAATTTCTTACGCTTGGTTTTATCCCAGCCTCCCTCTCTCTCTCTCTACTGTTTTTTTCTTTTAGAGTTTCGCCTCGCGAGTTTGATTTTCCGCCGTGAACAGCCAGCTCTCTCTCTCTCTCTCTCTCTCTCTCTGTTTCTCTCGCGGCTGCGCGCGAGCGCGAGTCTGTCCCCTTTGCGCGCACTCCGATTCGCTACGTAGCGAGGAAAAAATGTGCAGCTTGGCCGGCTGCAGGAGTGCGTGTGCACCAGGGACGGGGAGGGTGTGTTCAGCAATGCATGCGCCGCGCGCGGCAACGTCTACGACGTCGAGACGGCAAAATCGGCTTTTACCCGTGCGCGCGGGGCACGTGTTTTTTTTCTTTTTCCCTTCTTTTCAACTTTGCGCGCGGGGCACGCGAGCGCGACGACGAGGAGGACGAGGCGAGTTTCCTCTCGCTGCAGTAATAAGGGCTTTCCGCGAAAAAATCTGCGCGCCTCTAACATTTTATTTGAAATTAAATTGCCTGAGCACTTTCTCAGCGATGAAACGACTCGCTCTCGCTCTTCCTTTCTCTCTCTCTCTCTCTCTCTCTCTCTCTCTCTCTCTCTCTCTCTCTTGCGTTATTTCTTGGGGCGGCCAAGGGGAAGGAGGATTTTCAGGGAGTAGCTGCAGTCGTGTCACCTTTACTTCGGTGTAATGGATTACGCTATAATTTTTTTTTCTCAGGTCAATTAGGCGAAATGTATATGTTAATTTAAGATATAAAGTGATTAAATTTATGCATACTTTATCATTGTATAAGCGAATATTGTAATGGATTCAAAATTTATTGCGAAAACAAATTAATAGGTTAAAAGTAGCGAGTGCAATTTTCTAATTCAAAATTTCTCCATATAACGTTAATAACCGTATCAAATTTAATCAGCGAATAAATATTTATGTACTACTTTTGTTTGTATATATCTGTCTTTCTTCAATTCACTTTGCAAAAGGCTGAAAATAGAAAATTTTAATTAACCAAGTAACTTTTCCCTAGCAACAATAAAACATTGCCAGTGTTGGCTCTGCCGCGATGGCGTCGTATATGCAGTATATACATATACATCATAGGTGCTCTCGACTGTGAACATCATACAGGGTGTTCGAAAACTTTCCACTGCGCCGAAAGCACATTCCATGTAGCAAAAGAATGTAAATTTACCGTGATAAATGGTAAAAGTCAATTTTTTCTATATGTACATTAATAAAGTAAAACAAATGCCTAATGCATATAGAAAATTGACGAAGTGCTAACTATTTGGATAAATTAATTTTCATACAAACTACAACTGATTCTAAATATCCCCAACAATCAATAGTGCGAATGCGGAATGTATAGCTCTAAATTATTCATACTCTCATGCTCATCATAAATGTATATATATATAACAACAACAGCAGCAATGCGCAGCAACTAAAATGCACTGGGCGCGAGCTTTTCCGAATATACCCAGTACAGCAGAAGTTGGCCTCGCAACAGACCGACTCGCCTAGTTGACGTACACACACACACACACATATAAACATATACATATATATATATATACGCGCAGCCAAGCCCTCCTACACGCCGCAACCGGGAGGCCCTGCACGGTGTAACTAATTTCGAGTGCATTTAATGACTGCACCGCCTCTCTCTCTCTCTCTCTCTCTCTCTCGCTCTCTTCTTGCATGGATGCAGTCGGCAAAACCACGCGCCACCGCCGCTGCTGTGCTGCAGGGAACAACGACACGAGAACTTGGCGAACGAGGGTCTATGTGCGAGCGCGCGGCGGGAGAGAGATGGAAATGCGATATGGCAGTCCGCGCGGGCATTTAAACGCAGAGAGAGGAACTGCTGCTGCTACGGTATTAAAATACGCGGTGCGGGCAAGAGCTGCTATAGGTGTATATATAGTGTGCGTATATATATTCGACGAGTGCGCGAATGCGAGCTATGCGCGACAGGTGTAATTTCATACAGGCGCGCGATGGTCGACATGCTTTTCTCTCTCTCTCTCTCACTCTCTCTCTCCTGCAGCCATGGCGATGTGTGTGTGCAGTAGGTGAGCGTGTGGTGGAACGGGACGCCGGAATTTACCAACCTTTCAGTCTGAGTGGATCGTTATTTTATTCGAAATGGAAAAATCATGAATATGGGTTATATCGTGCTTGGATTCCCTTTTTATTATTTCATTTTGTTATCTGAGGGAGTGATTCTGGGGAGGGGGATAGATGTAAGAAGTGAAAGATTGAGACTAATATACTGATGAAGCTGTGTATTGGAACAAAATCATTCGACTTGATTCATTGAATTTTATTTATTTTTATTGATTCCAGAGATAATATTACATTATATGTATGTAAAATGCTATAGAGATAGACTGGCTACGTACACGTAGCCAGATTCTTATCAACTATACTTATAACTAATCTTAAAAATAAATAAATAGAAAATATATATGTACTTTGGGGTCATATTTACTTTTCTCTTAAACCATTTATGTATAACAGAGATAGCTAATTAATATAAGTAGTGGTAGCTTTACTTTTCCTTATAATAGCTTGTAAAATTAAAACACTATTTAGATATTATTTATTATTTGTAAAAAATTTATCTCATACGCAAAAATTAAATGTAAATTTAGATAATATCGAGTGAAGTTTTTCCAACTTATCTTAAGGATTAACAACTAATCTGATCCTATTAGAACCGTACATTTACTACTAATATACTGAAGTGATTTTGAAATGGTTGTAATGAATATTCATTGAGTACAGTGAAGAAAAAAAAGACGTTTATATTCGATTAACATTTCTTTCTTAATTAAGGGGATGTCGAAGCTAAGAGAAGAGTCACCCTTCATATTTCAATAAGGAATAATTCTGTCACTTCAGATTTATGTTATTTTATTAAATCTAATCACATTTCTGGAAAAACATCGCGAAGTTAAGCGACGGTCATTCTTGGCTCCGACATCCCCTTAAGTAATGAAACTTTTAATTTAGTTGATAAAAGTCAATATTTAAATGCCACCATTGATTTAACATTTTTTTCTAATCCTTCATCTAAACTGCAAAATTCAAAATGATCAATCCAATATAGCCAATCAAAAATTGAAAAGTATTAACAAAGTAGTATAATTCTTGTCAATTTTAGGTAGACCATATTCGATTCACCATTTCGAATTTTTCAATTTGAACCACGGATTCAAATCATCAGCGACATTGAAAATCCCAGTGCACCAATATGCAAGTAAAATCGTCATATTATATGCAATTTGGGGAGGATTTCTTTATGTAGTCGATCAGGAATGCCACTTACTCTTTTTCATGACTAAAATGAACTTAGTGCAGCGAGAGTTGAACGTTATAGTTGCAGATTGGACGCAGTCACGCTCCCCATTTCTGAAGTATAATTACTTAAAAAAACGGAACAATATCTTGGTATTTACTATTATAGAAGTCCTGAATTGTTACCTTTTCATGTAGTTTGCAAAGTGAATCATTATGCGCACGGAAACAGAGCATATTCTTTTAGTTTAAATTAGTGAAGTTTCACTGCAAAATAAGTATATAAGCTTACTGACTGTTTGAAAATTAGGGTATATGCATTGCTTTTTCAGAAAAATTTCCAGAACTTTACTGAATAACCAGTGTATATATTTTAATTTTTGGGTAGTGACCGATTTTGCACAGTTTCAAATTTAAAGAGTAATTCAAAAAATGAGCTAGAAATTCTGCAAGGTTGCTATACGTATATATATATATATATATACATATATAGAGAGAGAGACGAATCGGTAGCCAGAGTGAAGAGAAAAGTCAAGAGAGAAACAAAGCTATATAGAAAAGGGGAAACGAACACAGGGAAGAGAGAGAGAGAAGAGAGAGAGAGAGAGACACTTGACCCTGCGCCTCACTACGTCGCTGCCGGTGCTGATCTGGCAGAACTCAGGCAAAGCGTGACGACGCGCTCGCCAAGCTCGAACGCGCGTTAATGCACGTGGATTGTGCAAGCTGGTATATACATATTGAGCGTATTTCTTGCTTGAATTTCTTGTGCGCGTATAACAAACTCGCGCAGGTCACTACCTAAGCGATTCTATAATTAGCGACACTAATATAGACTACATATTTGATAAATTGATCATTCATAAAACATGATATAGTTTTGAAGTTTGTCTAACTTTTCGTTTCATAGTTTTAATAGTTTCGAAATGGTTATTGGAAGCGTAAATTTACAGAAGATTAGGGATGTACGAGGAGCTAAAAGTTTATCCTAAATATATCTAATATCATTATTTAAATAAGAAATATTTTTTAAAAGCCACGTTTTTAAAACTGACTAAAAAAGTATAAAATAATTTCTCCTAGCCACGTACAGATTTATAACTCCGTACAGATTCCTAACCTCGTACCAGGTTGTCCTGGTAATTTCCTCCCCACGAAAAACTGTCCACGCGAAATTCCACGCGGACAGACAGACGGACAAGAAATCAAATTAATAAAAACTTGGTAGAATCTGCTACATGTTATGAATGCACAAAAATTCGTATGAAATTACTTTTACTATATATTTTTTTTCGGGCACTACGTCCGTTTATGTCAGTGAACTCTGTGTATGTAAGTATATATCGATGATCAATTATTCTACAATTAATAAAAAAAATAAAATGTTTGCAGCAGATGAAATTTACTTGAACAAAGTAGAAAGTTTGTGTTATTTTAATAGCTTACTTTACGAAATGCATGGTTATATTATAATATCAATAATAATGATTATATATATAAAAAACTACAAATAACTCAATTTTATCATATGATTTTACCGAATAGAAATAAATAATGTATCTACTTATATTAAAAACATCCATTTTTAATAATATACAATCCATGGTATGAGTAACGCCAAGCGAAATAAATCCGCATAAACTCATGAGATAAAGACACTTTACAAATTCATTCGGAATGCCCGAGCCTTTCTGGCAAAGCGAAATTTCTTTTGAGGTCTCGAAAACCAAGCCACACACGCGCGCAATCACGATATACAGAGAGCGGAGTGCGGTTAAAGAGGATACAGCGTCAAAGCAAAGGAGATTCTCCGAATTTCAGAAAGTCCGCGCGCCGCCCGGTGGTGACGGTACATAAGCGCGACGGCGGCCGTGATTTCGCCTCTCTCCGACACTGTCACAAGAGAGAGAGAGAGAATGCGACCAATAAATTTATCGAGCGGGTGTTGGCATGGAGACTACCGGACATAGCACACCAAAAGAGAGAGAGAGAGAGATACACAGGTGAGCGAGTCTGTATCGGTATATCTATATATACGGGAGACCCACTCGAGGATCCTCTCGAGAAGGGATGCGAGAGGGAGAGACGCAGCAGCCTGGGATGTGCTGCTGCTGATGCGCGCAGGAGGAAGCTGAGCTCGGAAGCCCCTCGAAAGCCGAAGGAATATAGCAGCGCCAGCCTGGCCTCTGTGCCCGTGTATACGTATATATCTTCGTTGTGCGCACCTCGGAGCGTGCAGGAGTTCGCGATTTGAGATGGAGGGAAAAACGAGAAAGCTGCAAGCAGGATAAAGCAGAACGGGGAGGAGGACGATTAATGCGTGTATGTATGCGGGATGGGGGATATTGTTAAAGATGAGGGACGAACTGGTTCGGAGGGATTGGGACTTTGTCGGGTAGTGATCATTATTACCTTGGGCTGAAAAATGAGAGAGTGCAGTATTAAGAATTTTGAAAAAGTTGCAGGAAGAGCGCTTGTTATATTTTTATCTTTTTGAAGTGAAGCAATTCGATGTAATAAAGTAGCAATTATATAGAAATGTATCGATAATTATATTTCTATAATACGCAGTAATCTATATATATTTATGGTATTAACCACAAAGTATTAGGAATATTTTGAAGAAATCTGTTAACCTTGACAATGGCACAATCTAAAGTTTGGTATATGATTGTAGATAAATAAGGTTAGTAGATGACTTCCTAGTATGTACAGACAAAGTATCAATGTCAATTATTTATAATTGTAATGGTTTATAGTTATCGAGACACTATACAGCAGTGATTTTATTGATTTACTACCTCGCAAACAAAAACGTTGTTATAAAATGTATATCAAAAAATAAATGCCAATAAACGTTTCTCCATGAAGCTAAAAAAGAAAATGTCTCTCAATCAATCGATCAATCTTTTATTTTGAATAAAAAAAAAAAGTAAGTAAGAAAGTAAAGAGGTATAGGATGTGGAGAAGAAACGCGAGATAAAAGGATAAAAGAAGCGTCGGTCGCGGACAAAGAGGGAAAGGGCGTAGAAGACGAGAAGGGTGGAGGACAAGAAGAGGAGGAGTATCGATTTCTTTCGGTGATCCAATCAACGCTGGCGCCTTACCCTGACGCTTTTACCCGTGCGCGCACCGAAGCGTTCACGTCGGCGCTGCTGGCAGGCGGCGGCTGCGCTGCGGTCAGTAGATATAGGACTATGGTTAGCTTCTGGAATTGGGCACTTGAGAGAGACGCCACCGCCGCCACCCGAACTCCCCGCTCGACCGGCTGTTTCTTCGATAAAACGTCTGAGGCCATTTATATTACGATCTTGCGCCAGCTCTGCCCGAGCCAGAAACGAAAGGCTACTTTTCATTATACGCTCCAGTTTTTCTCTGCGCGCGAGCGAAATCCAGTTTTCGGAGAGGGATGGTATATCGATTGACGATCCGAGACTTTCTAATCGAATTGCTATTGCCGCGGAAGAATACGTGGAGTTTCGTTGACTTTTTTTTCTTTATTAGGATTTTTGTTTTTGAAATAAAATTTTGTTATACTGCACCCGTAGCTATGAAAAACTTTTTCGTTTCCATAAACGATATCAAATATGATTAGAGTAGTAAAAGACGCATTTCGATTTCTTTACTTATTTATAATTAACATACTGCTTCAACGCGATTTTCAATATAGACAAAAAAAAATATTAATCAGTGCTTATATTATTATACCAAGTGCGTATTTCTCGTATTTCAGACATCTACCAACAAATAACAAATATTACATAAAATTATCTACAACTTGTTCCAATACGTAACTACATCATCATCATTACTGCAACAAAAGGAAAAGGGGAAAAAAAATAGGCGGATCGTAAGGCCATGATCCAGCAGCGGCAGAGAATATGCGCAAGGCAAATAAAGCAGAAAGAGAAACATACAAATTCTCGAAGAATCGACATGGGTATACGTATAGGTAGAATGAAAAGGGGCCGGGATAACAATTCGGCATTATAAGCGCAGAATGGCGCGCGCGCAGGAGGAGGCTTTGGATTTGTCAACCGCTAAATCCGCGGAAATCGGACGATCCTTATATTCTCTATCTTATGGCGTGGCTCATTGTGCCTATCCCTCCGAATCGCATCGTCGGAGCCTATATATATATGCCCATATACGCAAGGGCATAACGCCAGCGAGACGGAAAATATCCTAAACTAATCCCGCCGCCTGACATTGTTCGCAAAACAATGCGCCATCGGACCCCTCCGCAACCGATTTGTCTCGGTTGGGTATGTATTCTCGGTGCGCGCTGCAGCTTCTTCCTTGATTTCATTGTCATGAATGAAGAAGTCGAAACTCTCGGCTCCGAGCTCTTTTCAGACTACATCGGATCCTGTATACAATGAGGGAAAAGACTGGATGAAATAATTATGGCATTGTGAATGACGTGCAATTAGTTAATTGACTCGATTCTTTAATTTATTTTCATTTGGTATATATACTATATGTCGTTTCAATATCATTCTGCAGATATATAACTTGTATGTTATCCGTCGCTGATTAGCACCAAGTGGGAGCATAAATAGAGCGACGTTAAATAAAATAAAAAAAAAACACTTATATGTTAAATCAATTGTGATCCATGGACAGTCTTAAAAGTTCTTATGAGTAAAATAACTTGCGCTTTCGAGACGAACATATATATTAGCGCACGATGCGCATGTATCCATCACGCATTACGCAAACCGCACACCTCAGATCCTACAACGTCCTCCAGCTAATAAGGCCGGTTAATTAACAAACAAAAAGAAAAAAGCGTCGACTCGTTATACACGAGCATCGCGGTCGCGTCCAGAGCACTCAGAACTCGGCAAAAGTTTCGAGGATTTTTATTCGCCAACTGCACGCGGGGAGAGTAAGTCCTTGACACACACACACACACACACACACACACGCACACACACACACACACACACACACACACACACGCACACGCGTAATGGCCGTCATGCACATGCATTTAGTCGAGGGGGCAGAGAAGGGCCCGATGGATCGCCGCATCAGCAAGGAAAAAAAAAAAGAAGGCAAACCGACGGGTGGGCCTATGGGCGACTGAAAAAAGTACGTGCGGTATAGCGGCAAAAGTACTCGTGAGTCGCTCGTGTCCGCGAGTTCGTATATATAGTTTCAGCCGTGGCCAGACAGGAATACTCTCTCTCTCTCTCTCTCCTACTCTCTCTGCAGTGCAGTTTGATTTTCGCGTGCGCGCCCGCGTCAGAGAGAGAGAGAGAGAGAGTGGGAGCAAAAGCATGGGTGCGCAGAGTGTGGCCGACAAAGCGAGATGGCGCGAATATGGGAGAGAGAGAGAGAGAGAGAGAGAGAGAGAGAGAGAGAAGGGAGAAAAGAAAGCGCGGGAAGAGCAAGAGGGAGCGAGAGAGAGAGAGAGAGAAAGAACGAGTGTGAGATGAGGAGGAGAGGAGTATGCTCGGGCGCTGTAGGACCCTCTGCGCTGAAGAACCTCTCCTCTCCTCTCCTCCTCCTCCTTCCTCGTCCCCTTCAAGCCCTATCCACTACTCATTTATCAAATAAATCAACATGGCTACTTCTGCACCTGCGTCGAGAGAGAAAGAGAGAGATCAGCAGCTCGCGCGAGCCCCGTTTGTTTTATATATCGCCGTTTAAAAACCGACTCTTGCCAATTTTTTCTCTCTGTGCATTCTCCCTCTCTTTCTCTCCCTCTCTCTCTCTCTCTCTCTCGGCCTCTCTGTCTCATTCTTTTTTTTTATGGAACGAGTGGCAGCTTGATTAGCGCCATTGTATAGCTTTAATTATTGCACTCGATCTCGTTGCTATACTGCCCCTTGCTTTACTAGATCCTCTGTGTGGGCATGGTAATCGTTGAGCGATTGTTTGCGATATGTACGCAATCAGGAATATACTGACATTTAGATTATGCACCTCCTGAGAAAAGAGTTTGTATACACGGCTGTCGCGAGACATTAATAAATAAATCACAGATATATCAAATCAAATCTTTTCGCCAATTGTTTGTAGACAGACAATACACGTATTGTCGATATAAGTAATGCTAAACGTGTTAATTCTAAAAAAGTGATAAATATTCTTCAACTAATTAGATCAGAAAAGTAGATTGATTAGGAATTTATTAATAACGAGCTATGCATATATGTAGTCTGTACATGTAGTTAAAATGATGATTAAGCATAGTGCCAAAAAAATAATCAGTCTTTTTCAGAATATAATTAGTACACAACCGTTCACACAAAGTAAGTTTAATACAAAGAGATTATCAATTTGCCACCCCAAAATAAGAATTAAACAATTTCTCGAAAAACAAAAAGAATACTATGACGCAAGACTAATGTTGCATTAGAAGCTTGCGAAGAATATGGAAAAGAATAAAAGAAGAATCATTTGGGAGTGCATAGATGAATTAGAACGGATCAACGAGTCGAGCGACGAGTGCATAGCAGAGGAGCGCTGCGACAATTAGAATCATCGCCTGAACATACGCAAAGGATCATCATCATTTCCCTTCGAGAGTCTTGACTTCCAAGAGTCGCAGCGTCTGCAGCAAGAGACTCGAGTCGAGTTTTATAGGGCGCGTATACATGCGCACACGGAAAGCTGCCACAGCCACCGCGGCGCACGGAACGAGATAAAGCGAGTCTGAAAGAAAGGCCGCGAGAGAGGAGCTATGTATAGAGAAAGAAAGGGAACGAGCCGAGTCCAAAG
Organism: Megastigmus dorsalis; assembly: GCA_900490025.1. Lineage (NCBI taxonomy): Eukaryota > Metazoa > Arthropoda > Insecta > Hymenoptera > Megastigmidae > Megastigmus > Megastigmus dorsalis. The sequence goes on from UELU01137412.1 coordinate 20,870, forward strand.
AGAGCAGAGAGAGAGGAGAGGCAAGCGAAGCTAAATGTAATGAAAGTGGAAAAAGGAGAGAGAGAGAGAGCTGCCTTCGAAATATATATATCAGGATGCACTCGGGGCGAAGCACTGCACGCGCGTATAGAAGCGGAGAATGCCGTGCGGGTGGGTGGGGTATATTCAGTCTGGAGACTGTGCAGCAGTCGAGCGGAGAGAGAGAGAGAGAGAGAGAGAGAGAGAGAGAGAGAGAGAGAGAGTCAAAGCAAGGACCCTTCGGCGCACTCGCGCTTATATCGCTTTTTGCGCGCTCGCACACAAACGCACTCCACGTATACCTGTAACCTGTGCTGCACATGCAAGCGCCCCACGCCCGCGCGCTCTTACTTACGCCTTACGCCGGGCGGGTCTATTTCTTGCTCGCGCGAGTATTACATTCTCTCTCTCTCTCTTGGCGTTCGCGTTCTCTTTCCTCTTTCTCGCCGCTTTCTTATTCGCGCCCTGCTCCTTCTCTTAGATACTTCGCGCTTGGATGTAACAGCTACTCTACCAAATCTTTCGTATTAATTTGAGCGACTTGGAGTATGTGGGAAGACGCGAGAGAGAAACTTTTGATGAAAATTAATGCAGGGAAACCAATTGCCGCGATTTTACTGTGAGGCTACGACATTTTGCAAAAGACTCGCGTAAAAATAATGCGTACGGCTGATAAATCGCAAAGACTTTTATGTTCAATCAATATATGAATCATTTTTTGGAGATACTGATACCGATATATCTTCCATATATGCGATATATATGGCCATGTATATTACGAAAATGTTTTACATTGCTAAATTAGTTGTTCATTACCATATCTACAAAGTCATGAGAAATTATAAATAATTTAAGTATTGGAATATATGGGCCATATATGGGTCTCATATGGGCTACATGCAATATGTGTATTGAATTACAGTACTTGGTGAAAATATTGCTCCGGACGCTCTGGTTTTATGAATATATATTTCCTATATATGAAATATACATATCGGTATTAGTATTTCAAATAGATGACCCATACATTGGTGACGGTCTTTGCTACATATTGGCCAAATAGATTATTTTCACATGGGAACCTTATTCACAAGGAGCACGTTATCAAAAAACTGTTAAGAGTCTGTATGAGTAGTGCGTCATCGTTTCTATTGCAAATTGAATAACTGAATAGCATCGAATGATTCAGCAAATTCATTGTTTTAAAGCAAAATGGACTGCAGATACACACACGATTCGAAGAACATTCTGTTGCAGTGTATTATAAACGTTATTCGATGAATCGCATTTAAGTAGTACAAGATGCGTTTGGTAAGACCAAGCCAAAGTATACACGAATATAAATTTTTTAACTTTTATTCAAAATAAAGTGCAAATCACATCAAATCTTAACGATTACAACATTGTATTATAATAATGTATACTATAATAATTTCATTAACAAACTTAACAAACAATCGCAACAGACTATTTTTAAAAGGAAACAAAATAAGCTCTAATCCAATTGCTATACGAAAACATGCTACATCAAATTACGGCATATCAATTGCACTTCATACGGCAACCATAGAGTCAAAGTGTATTGCCAGGCAAGCTCGGGTGCACTTATCGAGTGCTCGACTAATCCAAGCACTGCAACTTTAGGAGCTCGTATATACTATACACAACGAAACTACGAGTGGAGCCGTTCAGGACAATTAAATATGTAACTCGAATCTTTTCGCGCCCTTTCATAGCACGCACAGATCCGTAAATATTTACCTTTTATAACTCTCGTACTTGGTATGAAAAAAAAAAACGAAACAGAATAGCAGAGGATAATAATACAAGTGCAGCGACTTTGCGAGAGAGCGAGAGAGAGAGAGAGAGAGAAAGAGAGAGAGAATAATTCATGAGAAGACGAGGCGCGCAAAACATGCCGTCAGGAAGAACAATGGCCGTAAGGAAGAGTGTCCTTCTCTCTCACTCTCGCTCTCTCGCTCTCTTTTGAAAGTCAATCTTTTTCTAGCTCTCTTGCATCCTCGAGAGAGGGAGGCTCCGCGGAGAAAAGAGAAAATCGCGCGATTTCTCGAGGGCGATTATGAAATAAAAAGGAGAGACAGAGAGAGAGGCGCGAGTGTCGTAGAGAAAGAGAGACTGGACGCGCTGCACGGCAATTCTCTCTCTCTCTCCCTCTCTCTTTCGCTGGCTGTTTTAAAAACGCACTTGTTCCGGCTGCGCGCTAATGAAAGCCCCTTTTCGCGACGCTGCTGCACACTGGGGAGGGGTGGGGTGGGGGAGGGGGGCTAAAGTCCGGCAGGAGGCGAAATGCGCGCCAGCTCTCAAACTCCGCTATACTGCAGACTCGACGATGCTTTTCTCTCTGCCTCTTATTACTTGCTCTTTCACCCTCTCTGGTTTTCTCGCTCTTTCTCTCTCTCTCTCTCGCTCTCGCTTGCTCACTCGCGGAGCCACTGTCTTTTGCGAGACTGGATGGCATATTTACGCGGCCGCTTTCCTTTCGCTTCTTAATTGGAAATTTGAGAGTTTTAGCGTTAAATAAGGCAAGCGCGGACGGACGATAGAGAGAGAGAGAACGAGTGCTTTTAATTGCAGTGTGTTGAAGCGCTTTCAAATGATGATAGATGGAATGATCTATTTACCTTTTGCTTACTTTATCGAATTGCTTTCTGGGTATATCTGGGTGTGTGTCTGTGTGTATGCGTGTATACATCAGATCAATGGTATATTGAATCGGAAACGTTAATTTTGCTTACCTATAGCGTTCTATTTTAATCTTTTTATTAAAATCGAAAATTATGCGATAAACTTCAGATATAGTTTGCGTCTCAATAAAAGTTGGACATATGCATAAGTACGAATCAGCATAACGAATTCCCAATATACTCACAAAGCGAAAGCATTCGAAATTCACACACACACACACTGCGCACGTTAGCACTAATTAATCTGTGCATCTATGCACTCGTGCCGCGCCATATGAAAGCATACCGCAGATCTGCAAAAGAAAGTCGGGCATAGAGAAACAAAAGTGCGGGCGAGAAAAAAAAAGGTGTACAAGAGATGGTATAGTCAATCGAAGTAGGTGGTAGACTCGACGTCGTCGTCAAGTAGAAGTATAGGTCCACGGGCTCGCACGAGTGAGCATATATACATTATAGAGTCTCCTCGAGGCGACAAGTAGGAGAATCATGCCCTCTCTACATGGTATCTGGAGAGATCCTTGCACGAGGCGCCTTGATTAGCCGATTTGTACATCGACAAAGGAGAAAAGAGACATAGAGAGAGGGAGAGAACTGGTGCCTCGCGTAGGTATGTATACGTATATATGTATGGGAATCGAGAGAATGGAAGAGAGAGCTGGAAAGATCAAGAATGCGTTCGAGTTGAGGACGCGAGAGAGTGAGAGAGTGACTTTGACGCTCTCCCGCGAGAGATAGTCATGAACGAGCTTGCTCGCACTCAACCGCGAACCTGCTCGAGTACATATATACTCTCTCTCTCTCTCTCTCTC
>UELU01137413.1:0-32928 GCA_900490025.1 Megastigmus dorsalis
ATATATATATATAATAGTTAAATCGCTATTTATAATTGTTCATAAATACATATATTTATATAGCCAGACACACTCACACACATACCCATACGCACACGCACACACGCACACACGCACACGCACGTATCTGCACAGAAAAGTGTAGATCATAGCCCTTGGTTTCTCCGTATTTGTCTTCGCTTCGCGCGAAGTTTTCTCTCTGTTTCTCTCTCTCTCTCTCTATATATATATATATGTATATTGTGCCTTACAACTATGTGTATACTATGTCGTATGCGTTCGTTTTCGACGCGCGCGCGCACGCGCATGCACTTTACCTTCGTCTTCGTTTTTTTTTTTAAAGCCGATTGACGTCTATATATATATATATATGTAGATATCTCGACCAGACGACGTTGCTCGGATTTTTTGACGGGTAAAGCGTGCATCTTCTCTCTTTCTCTATATTTTTGTTTTTTGTTTTAGCTTTCTTTCAACTATGGAACTTTGTGTTTCTTGCTCTTTTGTTGCTCTCGTAAAATCGCTTGGAAAAATTGTTAAAAAAAAAAAGGAAATAAAGTGCTGTATATTTACATGCTAGGCTTGTATATAATTCTGGATATGTGGCGGGGGTGTATTTGTTTTTTTGTTCTGCTCTTATATACGCGCGTTTGAAAACGGCCACGGGGCGAACTGTCGGATTTTCTCTTTTGCCTCGTGTATCTGGAAAAAACGCACGTGACCCTGTTTTATATACTATACCGAGAATCGAGAAGTCCGATGCTCTCGACAACTTTAGCATTTTTAATACTCAATCAGCTTCTCTCTCTCTCTCTTATCCTGTTTTATACTGTTCATCCTCTTTCAAAATGTACGAAACGGAAAGTCGCTGAAGAAATTTTGCGCATCGTGTCATTTTCGTTTGGAGGAAAGAGAAAAGGAGGCAAAGGAGCGCGTGGCTCGAGTTTGCTACCTTTCCTCCGGCAATCGTCTTGTTCTGCCTTTTGTTTTCTTATATATATATATATATATATATATGGTGGGAAGAAAACAACCCGTGGAAATAAAAGGCGCGGACAAAGAGTATTGCGATTAAAACCGCGTCGCCTCGTTTTACGGACAACTCGTTTATCGCTTGTACACGTATTTACAATGTATATTTAATTATAGTAAGTGTAATTACAGTCACTGCTTTAGGAACTTTGTACTCGTGGATGACTCCGAGCATAACGACAATAAAACAACGATTTTTTTTTCTTAACTTTAAAAGAGTGGATTTCACTTGAAAAAGTCGGATGTCGAATATTTTGTATTTGTACAATTTACAAAAAGATCCGCGAGTACACACACACACGTGGCTCTGTTTGTTTTGCCGTTGAAAAAAAAAAAAAAAAAAAAAAAAACGCTATGTAGAATTGTATAGATAAAGAAACGTCGAACAAGTGTCGATATTCTCGAGAGTCTTTCGCACATCTCGAAAAGTTCGTTGAACCGCGCTGGGACAAAACTCTCCTCGACATTCAACGACAATCATTATTTCTCGTATCACTGTTGTTTTTTCTTTTATTTGTTTTTCTTTTTTTTCTTTTTTACTTGTTTTGTTTTATTTTTGTTGTACGGAACTTAAGTTAACAATTTTTCAGGAGCTTCCCATAAATGGATCTTTCAATCGTAGCTCCGATCGAAAAATATCAGGCAAATCGATCAAAAGAAGTAGCGCGCGTTCTATTTCTCGTTTCTATTTCTGCAAGTTATATATATATATTACGTCGAAAGATCCCCAATGAGCGCGAATACGGGAGGCGAACATCCAAACAAAATTTCCAATGTCGTTTCTGACCTTCGCCTCTGTACTTTATCTATATCCTTCGATCATTGACGGATCTTTCACTTCGACTTATATAAAACAGCGTTATATATTCATAAATAAACGTAAAATAATTTCTTTTCTAATTATTTACAAAAATCGTCGCTATCCGTTTATCGTATTTCAATATTTGACTTATAATCCCATCAGCTTTGCCTTCTTTTCAAATGACTTTGAAAAATAAGAAGAAAAAGAAAAGAAACTGCGACGACGCGGACGCGTCCCTTCAGTGCCCCCTTCTCGACTTTCCATTTTCGAGCGTTCGAGTGACGATAAATTAAACTCTCGCGGAGAAAAAAGAGCAGATCAATCGTGTACCGCAATTTTCTCATTGAAAATCATTGTCATCGTATACTTCTTTCAACTGAATCTGCTTTTCAGCCTTCCTCGAGTTTCGAAACTATACAACACGCGCGATATCCACGAAAAGTCTTGTCCGCGAAAAAAGGAAAAAAAACACCAAAGGAAGCAACAAAGTCTCACACTCTCTCTCTCTTTCATTCATTCGCATATCACTCGAGAGGCATGCCATAGCAGCGATCGGCCCTTGGACACGGCACACGACCGAGTGTATATCGTAGGCTCATATCGCATTAGTGGTAATAGTCGGGTAGATTGCACAATCGTCGCGGTTGTTGTTGCTGCTGCTGCTGCTGCTGCTGCTGCTGTTGCTGGTGGTGGTGGTGATGGTGATGATGCTGCTGGTGCCGATAGAGAGCTGCGTCCCCCTGCAGGGCCGCGGACTTGATGTGATGTCACTCGTGGACGGAGGACTTGGCGCTGTGGGTATGGGCGTAATTGGTGCCACCCGAGGCGGCTACCAGAGCCAGGGGCAGGGGCGAGCCGAGCGGGGCCGAGTGGGGATGCTGGACGACCGAGTGTCCGCCCAGTGATCCGGGCGAGGAGTGCGTCGTCAGCGCGAGGGGACTGCTGGACATGGTGCCGGCGAGGGAGGCGAAGACCGAGGGCGCGGGTGAGGCCATTGTCGGGCTGCCCATCGCCGCTGTCGGTGGATTGATCCGCTTCTCCTTCTGTCGCCTGTAATGAGGATTGCTGATTTTAGCATGATTTGCTCAGAGGCCCGAGTTCTGAGGCTGCTTTGGGAATGGGGGGGAGCGAGGATATCGTCTTTTATCTGCTTCAGATAACTCATTTGTTTTTAGCTCGTATAGATTTGGAAGATGTTTGCAAATGAATTTTCCACTTTAAATGCTCGAGTGCCTTTGTTGCAACTGCAATGCCTTCTTTCCGAATCTTTTATCGCTCTATTATTAACAGTTGTGAAAATTGATCTTAGCATATTCGCAGTTATACTCGGCTCGTAAAAACTCCCGAACTCGCGTCTTAACGGTCGAAACAAAGAATCTCTCCCCGCGCAGACAGAGACACAGAAACGCATTCATTAGTAGCCGGTGGTCAGACCGACGTTGCCCTCTGATAAGCGGTTTTAGCAAAGCGAGCCCTCGGAGGCGTTAGTGGAACCGAGAAGAATGGGAAAAAATATATATAAGAGGAGCGGCTTTTACCGGCGGCAACAATCGTAGAATCGGACCGAACTAGCCGAAGTATATATAATATCGAGCCGCGCGCTAGATCCTCGTTTCTAGAAATGAAATTACCTGTTGCAGAACCAGACCCTGACCACTTCCTTCTCCATCGTGAGACTGTCGGCCAGAATGGTAATTTCCTCGGAGGTCGGCTTTGGATTCTGTACGAATGCCTTCTCCAGGGCGACGCGTACGCTCGTCTCGATCGAGGTGCGCTTCTTCCTCCGCCTACCGATCGCCTCCGGGGTCGTCATTGGATTCGACAGCGAGTTCGGATTGTTCAGCGAGTTGTCCGCGTCCTCGAGCCACTTCTGCAGCAGCGGCTTCAGCTTGCACATGTTTTTGAACGACAGATTAAGGGCTTCGAACCTGAAACATTCATTCGTTTTTTTTTTTTTTCAATACAACACACATAAGTTTTTGTCGGTTTATATTTTCCAACTGCTATTGTCATAAACAGAGTATGAGAAAATGAATTGTGTAGCTCACCTGGAGATGGTAGTCTGTGAGAAGTCGTTGCCGTAGAGTTTGCCCATCGCTAAGCCAACGTCGCCCTGGGTGAAGCCGAGCTTGATCCTGCGCTGCTTGAAGGTCTTGGCGAACTGTTCGAGCTCCTCGAGATCCGTCGTCTCCTCGGGCGATGGCTCGAGTCTCGCGGGCGAGGGTTTGACCGCTGGTGGTGTACCCGGTGGCGGTGGCGATCTCTGATGCTGCTGCTGCTGCTGCGCCAGATTCCTACCGACCAGACCACCACCGCCGCCTTGCAACGCCTGCTGTTTCTGCAGTGCCTGGAGCTGTTGGGCTGCTTGCGCCACCGCTTGCTGTACCTGCCGGTCACGAGAAATACGACGACGCGTTTGATTATCGGCTGGCCTTTTTTAAATCGTCTCTTTTCTGACTAACAATGTATAAATGTTGAAACTGTGAGTTATGCATATGATCGAGTACTTTTATTTTAATTTCTCGGGAATAGCTTTGACACGCGTGTCTTTAAACTTATGGATATCTCGACGCGTATACTCGAGTGCTTCTCTTACACCGAGTGTAATTTACATGCGCATCGATAAATCACTATCTTGGGTAAACAAAAAACAGGATATTACGTGTAAAGATCCTCTGCGCGTCAGGCCATAATGGACCATCGGGACTATAAAAAGAGATGTATAATATAATAGATACGGGTGGCGATTCATCAATCACGTCTACTAATGCTCGGGTATATAAGCGTGTGTGTATATATATATATATATATGCATAGAATTCCAGATTCAAAAAATAACTTTGACGCCTGGGCTTTATAATAGCAATACCTGCATGGACTGTGAGTGCGGGTGACTCGATCTCTGAGGGTAGCCACCGCTCTGCAACAGCCCCTGCAATGTGTTTTATCCCATGATAGTTTCCTCTCTGTTTTTACATATCACTCGCACACATATATACATGTATAAGCATAACATATCAAATAGTTCGTAAAAGAATTGCATCGAGATTCACTTGAGCTTTAGTGGTTTAGCGGCTCGAAAGGAGATGTCAATATTATATATGCGTAATAATTGTAGTGGAGAGACGCGTGTCTTTAGCAGGTGGGTTAAAAAAGTTGCGGCGGCAGGGACGAGGAGAGAGACAGAGAGAGGATTCAGCCTTCGTAATCGATTATCTTCACCCTTTCGAAAATGCAGATGATGCGACGTGGTAAGAGAGCGAGATGTGCGCCACTCGGGTAAGTCTCGTGCCATGCGCGTATATATGTATATCACACATACACAGTGTGGATACGCGCGTGTAGAGGAGAGAAGTCGAGAGTAGGGTCGTAAAAACGTAGAAACACCCTTTCGGCATATAAAGGGTTCTATCGCAGGCTTTCTCTCTCTCTCTCTGTCTCTCCTGTCGAGGGATCTATCTGAATCTCTTCGGGGGTCAGGTCTCGCTCACCGTGTGCGATGCGTGTATATATATATACATATGGTTTATGCTTATTTATGTACACAACCCCAATGGAATTACTTTACATCTCGTCGGCATGCAGGAGGCACGTGTCGCGCCTGCGAGCTACACGTGAATAGCTGAATAGCTCAGGTATTTTCCCTTTTTCCTTTTTACGGCCACGCACCGCGTTTGCCTTGTGTGCACCTTTCGCGCGAAAGGGTGAGTGAGAGTTGGAGAGCTGCGCATTTTTAATAGAATGGTCGCGTGTCGCTATTCAAATGGGGTGTCGCTTGGCTCTTGGGGCGGGATGTCGATCCGTCATGCATATAATGTATAAAGTGTTGTCTAATTTGGATGAATTAGAAACCTGTTAGTGTCGCGCGCCGCGTGCTGAGTTTTGTACCGCCCCTTGTGATTTTTCATGCGCTCTCGATTGCGGATTATTGAACTTTTAATGGTATGCTAATTTATGCTTATTACATCTTTGTAACGTTATTTGTTCGTATAGTTCTATATTGTAAAGCACACACTGCAGTGTAAAACTGTGTTAGAATTATAAAATACTTCTTTTCTAGTCTTTTTTTTTAAATAAATAAAATAAATATATGAAAACCCGATTAATTCTATGTAAGAATATTTACATATATCAATAAAGAATTGTATACAGTGTTCAGACCTCTGCTGTATACATGACCTTATTTACTCGATGTATAAATTACTGAAATTTAATCTACATATAATATACATGAGTTCATGTGTCTAAACTGCATTTTGTTAACTAAGCGCGGCCACACGCTTGCTCGGCACTTTAGGGTACAATAAGGATTTAGCATGTTAAATCATTTAAAGCCAACTTTTCAACCTCGTCGATACACCGCGCGTAAATCTTGACGAAAATCCTTTATATAGTCCTGAACTGCACAGCGCACCGTAGCGCATGCATCCAGCCTCATTTTCATTATAATTCGCACGAATGTATTAGGACAAAGGTGCGGGACATTATTATTCTTCCCTCGCGCAGCTACATTAAGCGGAGACCGCGTATATAAGCCGGGCCGTGTCCCGAAGCGGGCAAAAAAGGGCAAAGAAAGCAAATTAACATCTCAAAGAGCGCGGAGAGAGAGAGACTTTAGGGAGAGGGATCCCTTCCCTGTATACACATATAAAGCCCGCAGGAAGACGAAGAGAGAAGAAGAGGAAGAAGAAATCGGCACCCAAACTACCCGTAACACACGGCGTTTCGCTCGGAAAATCTCTAAGCCGCTTGCTTAACACGCGTCTCTCTCCTCTTCTCCCGATCAACGAGTCGAATAAAAGGGGTTCCTGCGTATACACACACGCGCGCGTCCGCGTTCTCTACTGCAGTCTCCGGTATATATATATATTATAAACGTATATAGTATATATGTACGGTCGTGTGTCCCTCCTTGGGGCCCAGGCGCGCGCGCGTCAATATGAGGACTTATGCTACTTCTTGTCGGGGTAACGCAGGAAAGCTCTCCTTCTCTCTTTCGCCCTCTCTCTCTCCCTCTCTCTCGTCCTCACCCCTATAGCCACGTGTTAGGTAACAAAGGCGAGGCGATGCGAGGCGGCCCGCGGCAAGGTGCCTGTAAGGTTCGCTCGCCCTTAACGAATCGCCTCGGAATACCTTTTCAAAAGACGCTGCTGCAGCTCGCACAAGTGAGAAGGAGAGAGAGAGCGAGAGAGAGAGAGAGAGAGAGCGACTGCCATTAAATCCGCCAGGCGCAAAGTCGTTTTGTTGCTTTTTATCCGGGACCGTGGCTCACTAGTTATGCGCGTGTATGTGTGTATATATATATGTCCAGTATATATACATACAGGACTATAGAAAATGTGCTTCGTAAATCTCGAGCTATCCTAGACAATATAAATGGCGGATCTGTGGTGTTGTGTGCGCTCGGCCCTCGTAACTCTGCTCTGTGTGCATACGTGTGTATGTGTGTGTGTCTTAGAGGATTGCTTCGTTTTTTTTCTCCTCTCCTTTTTAGGAGCCGACGAGCGAGCGAGCAAGATCGATAATTGAAGATATTTGATGAATCGGTCCGCTCTTATGTACTCGCCTATATAATGTGCATACGCGGGAAAAAGAACGATCTATCCCGATGGTATACGCAAGAGCGGGGCGAGAAAAAAAGAAGAAGAAAAAAAATAACGCGCGAGAAGAAAGGAAATTTCTTTCTTTGAATATACATATACATGTATACGCTTTATGAGGGGAAATTCTCGTAATAAAAAGTGACAGCGCGCCGAGCTGATGAATGCAAATAAGAATATTAATTCGTGACAGATGCAGTTGAGCACAATAAGCGGGTTTTAATGTGTTGTATGCGTACGTATAGGGAGATGAGATTTGGCGTATGGAAATTTTTCATGCGTTCTCTTTCATCGATTTGTGCACGGTATATTTCTATAGTTTTGATATATTATTCAAATCTTTTTTTTAACGGCACTCGGAATATTTTGTTCGACAAAATTTTATCAACTTTTTTTTTAATAAGAAATAAAATACGCCCGTATTATAGTAATACTATTCATTCGCGTACCGACAGCAAAGCATTTCCCTAATTATGTAATCAGCAATATTAACTTTCAAGGATCCGTTAGTTTCCTGTGTTTACTTCTATATAACCACTTAGACGTCTGCACTTAACGCTTGGCCGTAGATTTCATAGCCTATTTGAAAGCGGCGAAAGCTAACAAGAAAGATACTTTAGCAACTCTATCGGCCACAGATTCAAGCTCTTCACAAGCCATCTCGCTTTGCCTAATTTCAATTCCATTAACTCTAAGAGGATGCAGCTCCTTGTATTATACAAACGTAAAAGATATCTCGATTCATCAAAGTTAATTGATATTTCGCGTCAAACACGACCGATCCTCTATAAGATCGAAGAAAAACCCAACCCAAGCTCTATACATTCTTTTTTGGTCTCAACCCTGCATGTACACACAAGAATTTCGTTCGAAAGTAGCATTCATCCGCGAATCAAGCATATAATCGTGTCCTCACCTGATTCTGAAGGAAGAACTGGGCCTGAGCGGGCAACTGTCCGGCCGCAGCTGGATTCGCCTGCTGGAACATGGCGAACTGCTGTAGCTGCTGTTGCAGGGACTGCTGCTGCTGTTGTAGGGTCGAGGCCAGGGCCTGGATCTCCTGGGGACTGAGAGCACCGAGCGATCCGTGCATCAGGAGCTGCTGTCCGACCAGTTGAGCGGCGAGGGCCGCCTGGGAGCTGCTCGTATTGCCGGCGTGTTGGCTGCCGGTCAGTTGGCTGCTCACCCCGGAACTCGGCGACGAGGCGCTGCCGCTCGTCCCGGTGCTGCTGTTGCGCTGCGACACATCCGTTACCTGCACACCAGCGCATCGCGCCTTAGTTTAGTTTTCCTCTTTTATTACAATCATTTGTTCAGCTGTGTGTGTGTTATATTGTAGTGTAAAATCGGGAATTTCAATGGTAGATCGTTTGAGTGCCTGTATCGATTGTTTTCTAAAAGTAGCTTTGTGATTATAGTCGCCACATGTAAAAAACATTGATTTACATACAAATTTTATCACCTTGTTCAGTAATATTTACTGTGACTTAGCGGTACAATTTATCTTACTCCCTCAATTTTAATTAATAGTATAACTTATACCGCTAGCCATAAATCAACGTATATAGATCACCGACACTTTAGTGATTTTTCACATCGTTACTTCGTTCCGCAACAAAATCCGTCAACATATAATAAACGTTATTTTTAAGCGAATCCATAGTCGACCTTCTCGACCTTTCAATTTTCACGAAGTCAAAACTACACTCGAGACGAATCAAAACACACACATCTTGCCACAAGCTGCGCGCATATACGCATCTTTCCTGCACTAAACGCTCCCGACTATACAAGCTCATAATGTCACCGCAGTTGTGGCGAAGACGCTGCTACCGTCTCACGTAATTTCACCGTGACGCCTTATGTATGTTACTGTGCTACAGACACAGACAGACGGGAGAGCAGCGTGTAAAATGTCTATCGGAAATCAGAGCGTTCCACCCTCGGCTAATATATTTCGCGCTAGCCGAGAAAACGGCGAACAAACGCCGCCCGAACAAAGCGGCCTGTTTACACTCGGCCAGGTCGCGCGGCGCAGGATATTGGTCACTATTGGGTTCCTCCTGCGCTTTTGTGTTTTATAAAACGCGCCCCATCGGTCCGGCGCGACGGCTCCTTCTTCTTGCTTTCTCGCTTCCTTCTCGTTCTATATATCCTTCGCCGCTGCGGACCATCGCGTGAGCTCATCCGCTCGCAGCTCTTATATTTATTTCTCAAATATTGAATCTCGGCATTTTTTATGTGCGCGCCCGCTCGCTTTTCCGGCCCATCATCCTTGCTGCTGCTGCTGATCACGAAAATTCACCTTCTGTCTTTCGACCCTATATATTATGGCTACGAGTCCGTCGATCGAGACTTCTTTTTTTTTTTTTTTTGTCAACTGGCAGATGGTCATTTCCGACGGATAAATACTATTTGGAACCTTTTTCTTTTTTTATGAATTTCTTTTCGGGAATGAAATGCTTTTGTGGTGAAAAGGATTCAAAGATGTACTTTATAAATCTAAGCTATTCATATTTAGTTGCAATGGTTTATCCAAATGATATCTATTGGCGATATAGTTGATATTCACTTTAGCGATTTGCTATACTCGATCTTTCCGGAGATTTGAAGAAAAAGTGAATTTTGAAAGACTCGCAACGTTATCTAGACGAGAAATTGATTATGAATAAATTATGCACTGCTCGAAAATTATTTTCACTCAAACACGAATCAGTTTTATGCCAGGGACTTAATTTAAATTATCTGAACATTTTTGCGCGCGACACTTGATACGCATCAACTTTCACGTTAAAAATAAAAATCTACCAATTGCCCTCATAAAATGTATCATTTTAACACTCCGCGCGTGATTTATATACATATGCAATGATATACGATTAGCATCCGCGGACAGGGGATTTTTCAAAAAAACATGGGTCCGACATCGTGGGAAGTCTCTCGGGCCGACCCACGCGCTCTCAACTCGCCACAACCACATACAATACCGATTACGATCTCTCCCTTATGCGTAATTTCGCGCGGCGTTAGGTTTGGGTCAGTTCGAGCGCAGTCGTGGCGCTCGGAATGTCGTCACCTGTTGGCCTGTAATTAGCCGTTACCCTAATTTTCGTTATACAAGGCTTCCGACCACCTGTCCTCGTCGCTCCTTCTGTGTATACCGCACGACCGTCTCTCTCTCTCTCTCTCTCTCTCTCTCTCTCACTACCAGGTTCTCTTTTATATATACATAATACACAGCAGTCGAGTGGCGAAGTCTAGACCCCAAAGTCACTCTGATTAACCTCTGCACAGCGCGGAAGGAATAGAAATCGTAGCGGCGGGCCGGCGGTTCCCTTTGGGGCCTCTACCAACTCTATTCAAGCTACCCTCCCTTTTTTTTCGGTATCATGTGCGCGGCATCACGTGTGAAATTATGAATATTAGGGTGTATCGTTTGACACTCTATACATGTGTGTGCTTGTGTGTGTGTGTGAGCATGTGCGTGTGTACAAGTTGGACGTTGTTTATAGTACTTACCAGATTGAGGGCCTCACGGTCCGAGTCGATCGAGTCGTGATCCAAGTGTGGCTCGTGGCCGTCCTGCACGTCGCTCGCGATACTTCGGTCGTCGCCACTGAGATCGGCACCGTCCACGTCGCCGTGCAAATCGGCATCTGTAACAATGAGATCGATTCGTTCCATGTAAACAAACGGCACTTTGAGAAAATTTAATATATATACACCTAAGCTACGCAATATCAAATTGACAATGTACATGATCTCAAAAGTTTTTTAATGTATGCGCATCGTTGGGATTGAAAAGATCGTATACAAAGATATCGTTTGGTATGTGATCAAAACTTAAGCTTCCAATTGAATAATTTTTTTTGGCACTGTTACACTGGTACAAGTCAAGTGAAACTCGACGAAAAAGAAGGGAAAACAGTCGCAATATTCCAAATTAACGAGGTATGCCAAACAACACCGATCAACGATCCACGCTAACTATGTACGTTATATGTTTCTACAAAAGAATTAACAGAAGTAAAGGTATAAGCACCGAAAAAGCGTGCCAGATGGAATCTTAAAAAATCACTGCCAGAACTGATCGTACAATCATTGTTGTTCTGCGGCCGGTACTTCCGATGGTGCATCCGATAACCGGTCGGCGTGCTCGTGGGCGTGCTCGTCGCGTGGAGCCTCATGTCCGCAAAGATCATCCTGGGCTCCTCCAAGAAAACCATCTTCCCACCGGCCGATCCTTCTCGCACACTCCACCACCCACCCACCCCCGGCAACTCTTTACCTCCTGCAACACTCTTTAGACGTCACATCTATCACACTTTTCGTCCGGTATCTAAACGCGCACACTTTATTCCTCCTCGATGTCTTTATCGCACTCGCGTTTAAAAAACCAAACAAACAAACTCAAAGAATTTGAATGTTAATGAGCACTCATGAATATTCAGCGGAGCTAATGATATTCAAATTTCCTGGCTTATGGAAATCGGCTGGTTAAGCGCGCTCGAGAGAGTCTCTCGTGTATGTATGTAAGCACGTCGTGCTGACGGATGGACCGACACTGAGCGAGTGTCGGTATATAGAAGCGCGCAGTGACGCAACGCAGGCAGCAGCAGCGGCGGCGGCCCTAAGGGCGAGAACTACCCCCACCCAAGTTGAGTCGGACTCTCGGGGCCAGCCATTGGCCGCGTCGGGAACACACGGCCCTGCCTCCCATTGGCCGAGCGCGGCTCGACTCTACACACGGACTCTGTCTCTCTCTCTCTCTCTCTCACTCGCTCTCTCGCGTGCATCCCATGTATATTACGAACGGGCAGGAGAAAAAAAAAACCCTTTACCTATACGCGGTATTATATAGCCGCTGCACGAATGCACGCGTAGCTCCCCCCCTCCCCCTATAACACTATATCAACCTACATTATACGTATATACTATACATCCATCATCGTATATATCGTGACGGCCTCCCTCGCATTATGCGCGCAACAACCCCTTTCTCTCTTTCTCTCTCCTTTGATTTCTCTCTTTAAGCGAATTCGCGCTACCTCTTTATTATAATCCCTTTTTGTAAAATTTAACGCGTAGTCCCCGTGCAGTTGCCCGCTTCGCCTTTATTTTTTATTGCATCACGTGTGTGTGTGTGTGTGTGTGTATAACCGATTTTAAGAGCGATCTGGTGGAGAACGCGGAGCTGCTGCTGCTGCTGGCTGCTGCGTTGGGTTCGCGTAACGGCTTCCATTACAATGATTACTTCGATACGCCGTGGGATTAAAATTTACGGGTGATTCTTTCTGTGTTGTGTGCTGTGTTGTTTCTTTGGTTTTTTTTTCCACCTCCCCGACTGTTTTAAGGTCGCGTTCGCGAATGCGGAAAAAAGTGTGGCGAAGGGTTGGGCCGTGTATAGTTGCGGTGTTGCGCAAATGGCGCTTTTATAATTCGAGCCAGTTTGGATTTTATGCTTGGTTGGGCTTACTTTTATTTGCGGTGAATCGCCTTTTCATATTCAGATTAAGAAACTATTACGGGCCGTTGGTTTGGCTCGCGTCCTTGCCAATCCTGCTTTAACTCGCATTGCTGTTTTTATTAGCACTTATGTTTCTACGAGACATTTATGTAAAATTATTTCCTATGCAGCGGCTTGAGCTACGCAAATACGTTATATGAAAAACTATATATATATATCGATATGAAGTAAAGATTTTCTCATGGTTTATAAACGATCAGCTATAGACAATTTTTTACTGAAATCGGAGAAAAATCGATGCCTGCGATTTTCTGCTACTCCCAATTGTCAGAATGGTATGATAAATTTCCAGAAAAGAATAAAGGACCGCAACGTGAGAACCGAATTAAGCTCCATTAAATAAAAAAAAGGAAGGAGCACGTTTAAAATATCCACGCGAAAAAGGTATAGCACTGCACACACACGCACACACACACATGCAATCGCTATATTCCTCGCTGCTCAAAGCCACCCTACACATCTCATCCGACGAGAAGCCACTGTACTTTTTAATTTCCAAAAAACGACGTGAAAAAAGAAACCCCGTCACTTCCGCAACTGTGGGAAAGTCGGCGATAGACAAACGCGATCGTTTTTTTATACGTATCGCATGCGGAAGGGTCAGTCTGTCGTCTCGCGGTGCGAAACATCGTAAAAAAAAGAAAGAGAGAGAAGAAGAGAGAAGAAGAGAGAAGCAAGAGAGTTTTCGCATGAGGTGATGAGCCGCTCGCGCTCGCGTTCCCATGCAGTCGATGTTTTGGGGTGAAAAAACGCCAAAAAGTGAGCGATGCCCCTATAAAATCCTGCGTCGCTTCTGTGTGTACGACGGCGCAGGTAGCTCGATGGGATGATCGGAGGGGGATGAAAAATCTGTGAAAAAGAGGCTAAAAAAGCGAGAATAAAGGAGGAGTAAAAAAATCTCCGACAATCCGGTGAATCTCTCGCTCTCTCGCTCGCTCGCTCTCATCGTGGAGAAATTCTGGGGCCAAAGTCCCTGTATTTGGCCTCGATATTGTCGGGATACTCACCTCTCTCCCCTCCTACTTTTTTTTCCTTCTTGCGCGTCCGTCGCTATGTATATATTCAGCGCGCCCCACCTTTTTTTCTTTCTATACATAATGCGCAGCGTCTGTACCTGGGATGCAGATTCCCTCGAAATCGTAAAAAAACGTAATGCTGCGGGTCAGGTAGAGGCGCGCACATCCTCCTGGGATCCAACGAGAGAGAGAAAGAGAGAGAGAGAGAGAGAGAGAGAGAATAAGACCAAGATAATGGAGGAAAAAAGCGAGGCTAGAAAAACACAGCGCACAAAGTGCACGGAGAGAAGAATGAATCTACGAATATTTGCTTTAAAATAGGTGAATGAAACATTGCTTATCCATCATGTTAATTAATGAAAGTATATATCTGCAAGATTATTATTAAGTTCGATATATACCATAGATTAAACTTTATTTTCTTGTATATTTAGGATGAGGCCGCATGAGTACGTTCTCTCCCCGCGGATTTCCAAAGAATCGAAAACTTTGAAGCCCGTGAGAAGACGCGAGCGGGAAAGGTGCGAAGGTGCACACATTGAATGGCGTATATATACATAAAAAGCGAAGAGAAAGCCGCGATCGCGCAGTGCTTAAAGGGTCCGGGGGCCTCACTTTTTGGGGTGATTTCTCCCAGTTTCCGGGCACTCGCGTCGTATACCCTTTAAAGCCACTATGTATAGGCTGGTACATAGGCGCGCGAGCACGCACCGATTGCAACAATGCGCGCGACCTCAAGACGCGCGCGCTTGATCGTGAAAAAGAACGTTGAAACTTTTTCCCTATATACAACCCAGCTGCGCCCTTTCCCTAAAAGAGATGAGACGCGCAACCGTCACTTTCCCACTTTTTTTTTTTTTAGTAGACCTCGACTGCCGGGAGAAGCCGTTCTCTCTCTCTCTCTCTGGCACCTATACGACGTTTATCGAACTGTTTTTTCTCTTTTCTTTTTCTTTCCTTTTTTTTGTGCGTCATCGAAAAGTGCACCACGCGGTGCGAGACACGTTAACGCGTGCGAAATCGACAACTATATATATAGGTGCGTTAGAGACGAGAGAAGTAGGAGAGATACGGTGCGGCTTTGCAACGAACGAAGCTTCGGATATATACATCGTTAACTATATGAGCCAACGTACTTTTTCGCGGTCTCTCTCTCTCTCTTTGCCTTTTTTGACAGCTATAAGATTCGTGAAAAGAAAAAAAGGAGGCAGGCGCTGCAGCCGAACAAACGCGGTAACGACGGATTCCTTTTTTTTTTCGTAACGTATATTATCGAAAAGTCGTGCACGCAGGTACACCGTGAACACCACCGCGCGGCGAAAGAGATTCTGGATTGGCTGAAGAGACGCAGATAGAGCGGCGATGCGTTATTGGCTGAGGCTGCGATGTTAAGACTTTAGAGGGGATATATACGGCGCGTCGCGAAGGCCTCGGTAAGGAAGCGATCCTGAGGTTTTCGCTATGGCGTTTTTGCTGCAGAGAGTGGGGAAATCTCGTTTACTCAGAAAGTAATGCTACCACCATTTTTTATTGATACGCATGCGCTCGACACTCGTCTGTTGGATAATTCTTTCGATTGAAAAGTGCAAATGTGCAGCTGCATTGTTACATTTTCAAATTCACCCTGAATACTAAATTGAAAACCGTCGCGATTATAGGCGACAACACGGATATATAACCCAATAGGTAGAAATTTTTTCACACGCATTGGCGAACAAAAGTTTTCCGCGCTTAACACGACATTGTTAGACGAAATGGACGATACGAAATTGAGTCGTCCACGAAAATTTACGAAAGCGACGACGACAAATTTTCATCCAACTGCGGCTATAACACTCGGCCAATAAAACAAATGTCTTTCTCTCTTTCTCTTTCTCTCAGGCGGAACAATAGATCTGGAAAAATGTTCACAGCCCGTCAACGCCGACGCACTTGGCGCCCACGTACTATACACGTCGATTTTCCCATGCTCTCTCGAATTTTCGCGCGCTCGCTTTTCGTATATATACACGAAAAACAAAGAAAGCCAGCGGACACCAGAGAGAGACAGAGAGAGAGAGAGAAGGAAGTCAAAACTCAAGTTCCGACTTCCTCCTGAAAATCTATGGATAAATAGAGAGAGAGAGAGAGAGAGAGAGAAAGGAACGGACATTCACGTCCACCGACGCAATATATAATGCACGTTTTCATGAGAAAATGAGATATTGCGCAAGGGGGTTGCACCGCTGCTGCTGCCGTTTGCCGTTGTGCCCCGGCGGCCTTTTGCACCCACGCTCCGAGAAAAATGCACCGAGCTGGGAGAGACACAATGAGATCGCCGTGTGTGCATCTATACATGTATATATATGCACACACACAGTCGAACGAGAGAGCGAGCTAGAGCGTGTCTATCCATCACCCACGCATTCACTCACAAATCGCCGAATGCGGCATTCTGGCGTGCAATAGCCCGAGGGGTCCTAGTTGCATCGCGTGTGCAGCTGGTTGTCTCCCTCTCTCCCTCTCTCCCTCTCTCTCTCTCTTCGCTCTCTTACCCTCGATTTCTCGCTCGGCCTTTACTGTCTCTTACTCTGCATTTGCGCGTGTGGCTCTGTGTGTGTGTGTGTGTGTGCGCGTGCGTGTGTAGTGCTACGATCGTCGGTGGGATCAGTCTCATGGGCCCCGAGACCTGACCGTCCGGCTTTTTTTCACGAAAAAAATTGCGTGTGTACGGGGGGGAATGTATGTGTGTGCGTGTGTAAATGTGTGTTGGAAGGTCAGTGACGGGAAGAAGAGGGAGGATGGGACGATTTTTGGGGGGCAGCGCGACGGCGACGGTCAGGTGATATAAAAAGCTGTGCAGCTACTATGTGACACTTGAATTCCGGATGCACGTCAATGATGCCCCGTGAACGACCTGTTCGGATGTGAATTTCGGAGCCGCATTTTTTGCTTTGACTACATGGGATATGGACATCTTTCTCACACGTATTAGACTGTAAAGTTCGGATGGTCAAAAAAATATTCGAGACGTGTATTGTGGGAAAATTAGGCAGAATGTAGTCTTGCGCAGTCTGCAGGGATTTTTTTTATACTTCGCAACTTTTTGCTCTTATATAATATTATAATTTTCCAAATTGTACGCATTTATTATCAATTGTTTAATATTATTTACGTTGTTGTTATAGAAAATTTTTTACGTTGTGATTGGGAATGGTTTACGGGAAATTGAATAATAAATATCTTATACCTGCGTTTCCTTTCAAGACATCAGAATTATATGCATTCAAAAAAAAGCGTATAGAAGATTACTATCTTCTGGTGCATTGATCCCGTAGTAAAAAGGGACAGTGACATTTGAATTCTGATACTTGAATGACCAAGGACCTGTAAAGATTTGATTTTTTTGAATATATTGTGCCTTTTCCTATCCTCCGAAATGATTGTGATGTGGACTTCTGTTCGCTTTGTTACAAGCAGTAGAATTTTATTTAGCCATTGAAAAATGCACGTTCAAAGGCAGTACTTTCATTGTGATTTTTTAAAATAACAATAAATAATTAGCTTTGAACAAAAAATAATAAATAATGTTAAAAAACATCAATTATTCATCTGGCGCTCAATAGTAAGTAATTTTATAAAAACGTAAGTATCGCATACTTGTTATTTCAATATTTTTTTTTCGTGCCTCGTTGGTAAAGAAAAAGCCGGCAGAAACTAACTTCACGATGAAAATTTCGATGCAATCGCGGATAGGCGAGCATTAGTCTCGGTAAAATATCCCTCAACAAAAGGTCGACTTAATGAGTAATAACCGAAAAATCATTAGACATCGGCCCGAGAAGGTATGGGATAGATAGTTACAACTCGAACAAAATTTCCCTCGAATCATCCGGAATCGTATAATAAGCCGGCGAGAGGTTTACTTTGTCGGCCTCGCTCACACAGAGAAGAGAGGGAGAGAAAAAAAAATAACGCGTCCAAAGCCCGTATTTCTCCGCCCACGAGCGACGGCAGCGGCGGTGGCAGCAGCTCCCGCGAAAATTTCCATCATCTTCGGGATGCCTCGATTTGCCTCTCGCACACACGCACCCGCACGCAAGAGCAGGCAAAGAAATGTCCGGTAGCCTCGGCGGCGGCCGTTTTCTCTCTATATATATATACATATGTATTCAGCGGTTGTTCCGAGGCGAGAAGCCGATGAGGAGGGCGTGTTTTTTCTTTTTCTTTCCTTTTCCTCGGGTCCGATATATATCTACATAAAATGTCGATTTGCCTCGAGGCGAACTGCGATGCCTCCGATCCTCGCTGCGGTCGGGGAAAAATTGCCGAGTCACGCGGGACATCCTCTTCCTCTGTGTTCTCCGCTTATATGTGTCTAGGCGCCGATCTGGACTAACGAAGTATAGACGCCGAGCCACCAACGCCACAAAGGGAAATCGTTATTTTCACGGCTCGGCTTGATTTGGCGCTCCTCTACACACACACACATACATATACATCCATCTTTTATGCATGTATCATGCCGTCTATTATACATACACCTTCTGTTAGATCGTGTACATAATAAACAATATCTATATATTGCCCCGGCCCACATCTATTTATCTCGCCAAGCTTTTTTTCTCTGTCGTCGCGTAGTGTTGTGTTCTATAGCTGTATTTTCCTCCATCTCCTTTGCAAATGCATAACAACGACGATTTTACGTTCATTTACAGACTTACAGATCAACGTGACGTAAGCGTATATACATATAATTGCCAAACTTTGGGATCGCATTCGAGACGTGTATATATCTGTGTACAATGATGCGTAACCATGTGGATTCTGTGAAATCAGTGAAATTACTATATTTCGATTCGCGGCGTTTTGGGACTGTAAAAGCGGCCGAGATATACGATTTCGCACGATATTATGCAAAAGCGAGGGAGCGATCTGGAAGTTGATATTAGTAATCAATGAGTTTGGGGAGTAGGTTGAAATCAAGGCTGAACGGCAATATCCCACGATCGCGCGCGGGGGCTACTGTCCGAGCTGCCAGAAGCCCTATATACGGACACACGGAGAGAATATATATATATATCCCATCGTGACGGAGCGAACCACCAGTCCAATAGTCTTATTTCGTTGCAATAAAAAAGTCCGAAAATTAGGCTCTGGTTTTACGACTTTTCTCGGGTATTTTGTTTTCGGGGCCAAAAACACGCCAAAGACCAAAAGTTAAACGGCAAACTTTTGCGGTCGTTCCCGGTAAGATAATTCTAGCGTTTTTCTAATTCCACGGTATATACTCTCGGCTGCCCGCGCTTCTTGTGTCATTCCGAAATTTTCGGCTTCGGTCGTCGCGCAAATTTCTCGAAATCGATATATATATGTATATATATATAGGATGTGCGTCTGCAGCGAAAGTGACTCGCGGGCGGTGGCATCGGTGGCGGCCGATGCGCATTCGGAGCCCTGAGAGGCGATTTCTCTCCTTTCTCATTATCCGCGTCTACCGAAGCTTCTCTCATGCTTCTCTCTCTCTGTCTCTCAGTCTCACTCAGAGGAAGAGAAGAGAGCTGCTCGCAGCAACTGCAACCGATGCTTTTTCGGCTACTTCTCTCTCTCTCACTCGCGACCGAGAGACGCAGTCCGCTTATTCCCTCTTCCCCGAACTGTTTATGGGTTTTCGAAAAAGAAGTATGGCCCGAATAATGGAACATTAGAAGTACGTTTTTTCCCCGAAAGCTATTGGGGCAATAAATGACAAAAGTTTGCTTAAATGCTTCTTTACACGATATAATACATTGTATATGATTGTTTCAAGGTCGCACCGTGCACTCGGCATCTCTTCTTCTTCTTACTTCCACGGGTGCTCTTTTTGTTTTTTTTGGCGGTCGGCGGGGGGAGAGCAAAATTGGTGGCCACCATCGGCGCGCGCACTAGCACCACCACCACAGTGAATTACCGAAATTCGTGGGATTTGAACGCCACCCTTTAGAAAAAAAAGGGGTAATAATGGGCGCGTCGACTCGCGCTATATGCACTCGCAGAGAGGGAGAGAGCTTCGACTTTCGGGAATTTGAATAAGGCGCGAGAGCTGTATAGCATCTCCCTCTCTCTCTCTCTCTGTCCAAATTAGCTGCGCATTAAATTTTAATAAACCCCGCAGATTCTCGGCAAAGATTTACGTGTCGGCGGTGTAACATCTGCTCGCGTATGCATTCGGCGTTGACCCTCGCATACAGGTATACAAGAGTGTATATAAAAAATTGCCGGGCATTAACGCTATCGCCGGAGCTACGTAAGTAGGAAAGCAAACACGCGCTCCCCTCCTCCGCTTTCTTCTTCATCCCTCACCCTGTTAGACTGCACGAGCGCAGTCGCATCCTATATAACGTATAAGGAAAGCAAGCCGAGAGAAAGAAGAAGGAGCCCTCTGGTTTCTCTTTGGTTGCGATGCCCGAATCTCCATAAAAGATAATAGGTCGCTGGCGGTGATCGCGATGCATGCGATGCACTCGCTCTCCTTATACGTACACACGGACCCACACACACACATACGTGTATATATAGGAGAGTTAGCCGTCGGGGATCGCATTAGAGCGTGGTAGCGAGAGGACTTTTTTTTTCCTCTCCCCTCCATCCTCGGGGCTTCCTCGCACACAGCATCTGCCTCCGTTTTCTTCCAAGACAGAGACCGGCGCATTCTTATATACGCACGCACACACACAGCACGCGTATAGGTATAAGATATAAATTGTCCCGTGCGCAAGAAAGCCGCGTGCAGCATCGGCAAGGGCTGCCTTGGCCAACAAAGCCGCAGCGGGTAATTCTTACAGCGGGGGAGGCATCTTTCTCTCTCTTTGCCTCTATCTATAGGGTATATAGTACCCAGGCCTGTCAGAGGCTACGACTTACGATTTTATTAGGCCCTTGCGTCATTCGATTATGCTTCTTCCTATTCTCGTGTATCGCATCATCGTAAGACTTGGTCGCCATTGGGTTTTACGCTGCTGATGCTCCTGCGACCTACTAAGACCTGCTATACGCCCTGATCTGCGCGCATCGACCAACGTCTCTTCCACGAGCGTCTGCGTAGCGACGATCATGTGTGTGCGTGTGTGTAGGTAGGTAAAAATCAGAGCTCGTAAATTCACACGTGCCTTTGAGACTACGACAATGAGTCTGTATAGCGCGAGGCCGGGGAATATAGCTTATATACTTATATATGGGGTTGGGTATTGTTCGAGAGATGGTCATCGGGAAAATTTTAGTTGTGATGCGATGATAAAGAGCTGAATGCGTAGGCATACATATATAGCTTGATTCGGTTATATTAACGACGCTTTTACTCGCGCTAGTTATTTCTCGTGAAAAGAACGCTCTTTCGATTACGAATACAATGTTTGGGCGAGCGTGTCTTCTTCTACTATTTCTTCTTTTTTTTTACTTTCAAAGCCTTTTTCGCTTTACATACATATATAGGCTGTAAATCTCGTGCGTTTTGTTAACTTTGTAGCTGATGCTTCTGTTGTAACGGTGAAAATGGAGCAAAGAAGAGGCAAATGGGAAAGATTGGTTATGGGAATAAGGAATGAATATCTGTTGCGTTGGAAATATTCGTGGAATGAAAAATGATATGTTGTCTTTCATACATTGTCTTGATTTAATTGGTCCTCACAACGAGAAACTTTGAAAACGATGTTTTGCGGTATAGAAAATTGATTTGGATTTAAAGAAATCCTTGTAATAATGCACTAACCACCGGAATTGAACATTTTAAAATTGCATTTTGATAAACAGCCCAGGAAGCATCGATCGCTCAATCTTTCAAGCGACTAAATCCACGTAGCATAGCCCTAATACAAGTCGAGTGAAGCTATCGCAAAGCAACAGCACAATCGCCTGCCATCGCGAATAGTGCCAGACCTCCAGCGCTTACCTCTCTCTCTCTCTTCACTATATACGAGGCCCAAAGCCACCACACGGCTGTACCGACAAAAAAAACGCATCATCCCCCTTTTTTCAGCTCTGGCTCGAAAATTTTACAGCCACACGCACGCACGCAGAGGAGCGTGGCAGGCGCGGGCCGCTGGCAGATTGCAGCGATCACGCTCTCTCTCTCTCTCTCTGTTCCACGCGCGTGGAGGGGAAGTGGCTGCTGGAAAAAAGGGTGTCCCGTCTCTCTTGCTCTCTCTCTCTCTCCGGCCAATAGAATAACAGTGTCGCAGATACTCCGCGCGCGCACAACAAATGCGTGTGTATACGTATATATGGGCAAGGGTGAGAAGGGGTGGTCGGCTCTTGTTGGAAGCTGACGAGCGAGCGAGCGAGAGACAGAGAGAGAGAGAGAGAGAGTTTAAAACCGTTAGGTCGGTCGCGTGCCGGTATGGAGGGGCACACGCGTCGCTCCACTCTCTCTCCCTCTCTCTCGTTCCAAAGGACTCTGGTTATACCTATATACGTAATATACGCGCTTTTCACTTTGCCGAATGCGTGCAGGCTCCGAGCGCTTTTTTTTTTCTGGCAGATCGGATGACGAGAGAGAAAGAGAGAGAGGAAAGAGAGAGAGAGCTGCTAGAGAACGACTAAAGATGAAAAATATGTTACGCGCGCGTACAGGCCCCATCACCTGTGTTGTTTCCTAGAGAACTTTATGCAACGTGTCTACGTGGTCTCATCTTTTAAGAGTTTTAAGCTTAAGTGCAAACCCTTTTGCTGCGCACGCTCGAGTTTCCATATACACGCCCCTTCCTCTCTCTCTCTCTCTCTCTCTCTCTATCTCTTTCTCTCGCTTATTGTATAATGTACATACAAAATGCCGACGGCGCGTGTAGCCTTTCGGCTGGCTAAGTCGCTTATACGTACGCGAGGTACACACCACGCAAACTTTGAGGTATACATTGTTGGCTGATGTTGTAATAGGTTATATATACGTAAGATGCATCAGTTGCTTCAAGTGGTATATGGATATCTTTGTGGTAAAAGGTCGCAATTTTAGCTCTGAAACTGATAAAAAGAATTCGTGAAAAGTATATAGAATTTATATACGATGACAAGTCACTGATTTTTTAAAGATAAATTTGATCAACTTGTATAAGTAGTAAATATTCCAATGTAAACGTTGCACATCAGCGAATTGGTTTGAAAAATTGCAAAACCGCTGAAAAATTAAAGTTTCACTTCGTCCTGCGCGTTCAGTATAATACAATCTTTTCGCAATCGCTCAGCTGCATTATATACAGTTGTGTTTACTCTTGCAACTTCTAATGCAACTTACATAGAATATCTATCGCACCACTTCACATATATTCCAAGTATAATACATTAAACATACAACGAAAGAAGAGTTTCGAGCGCAGCTTTATTGTTCCTTACACACACACACATGCTGAGCCAACAAAATTCAACCGATCAGCTCTCGACGATATAATATACATTGATCGATCTCCACCGCTATCTCAACTAAACTGTTTCCCCCAGAGTGGGCGGATATCTATCCAAAAACGCAGGCAGGTAAACCGATCCGTCTGCTGCTGCTGCTGCTGCTGCTGCTCATCGCTCGGCGTGTGCGCGACTCCAGTTATACCAATCATTAGTATTAATCTCCGTATGTATATATATAAAGGTGCACGTGTGTGCAGAGAGCTTATATATATTGGAAAAAGGGAAAAACGCTCGCGCGCGAAGCAGATGCAAGACAGGCGCGAGCGCTCACGGGGTTGCTGCTGTTGTTTCTCCCCGCTTGCTCTCCTGCGGCTATATACGCGTTACAGTTAGCACACACACACACACGGGGTTCCCAATGAACAGTTATGTAGTAGTGGCATCGGGTTCTCTCTCTCGCTTTTCCAGAACGGAAAATATAAAGGACGCGCGCGAGCTGCGGATTGGCAGCAGCAGACTGTACGCGTGCCGCAGAACACGAGACGCATTGCCGCGGCGGTCCAGTGTTTGTGTGTGTGCAGTAGCATCGTGTGCACGTATTACTGTTTCGTGGGCTGTAGACATAGCTGTAAAAGTCGGGTTGATGCTGCAGATGCGAGAGTCAGAGAACGAGAGAGAGAGAGAGAGAGAGAGACAACTAGTTTAAAGCACATCGTGACTCGATGAAAACAGAGCATGGATCCCCGGAGTTTCTTTTTTTTTTCTTTTTTTTTAATAGATTTTCTAATTCGGTGTAATCGGTTGGTGGTATACGCGTGTAGAAATTGGAGGATGAATCGATATGGATCCTAGGACGCATTGCTTCAATTATATGCCTAAATTAGGGAGAAAGGGAGCGGAGGACCGTAGAGCCGACTGATTAATGACGAGGGAATCGAGCTCGATTCGGTGTAATTTGCCGGCCCGATATGGTGTAGGAGAAAATGTTCCACGGTCATTCTGGCTCTCTCTCTCACTCTCTGTGTATGCGAGGTAGAGAGAGAGTGTGTGTACGTGCGTGTGGAGGCGTTGCTTTAAGGAAAAAGCTCACGTCCGAGGCGAAACTCTGCGGCGCTGCTGCTGCTGCTGCTGCTGCTGCTGCCTCCCTCGTATAGCGAGCGTAAGGAAATGAGTCTATGCATATAAAAGAAGGGCGTCGCAGGCGTGCGGGAGAGGAAGTGTTCCGCAGTGGAACATTCGGTCCATTTGGAATTGCTCGGCGTGGCTCTAACCTCTCTCTCTCTCTCTCTCTCTCTCTCTCTCTCTCTCACACTCTCTTTCGCTCTGGCAGTGATGTATGACATCCTCGGACCTGCATATTGACCGTTTTCTCCCGATCTCTCGATTTTCTCGCCCTTGCTTGCTTGTACTGAACTTGCAATATTGAAGAGTAGTTCCTTTCATAACAGCTATCGCGCGTCTACCTATGTATATATATATATAAAAGTGCTTTTCATAGTACAAGCTGTGTATGGCAGAGACAAGTTTTTGACATTGGGTTAGTACGTGTAAGTTTGCGATGATTTAACCGAATTTGGTTGTTGTGTATAGATGTAGCGCTATATAGATTTACTATAGCTCTATATTTTGAGTGATGGACCGTGGCTGATTTGCGTGGCCATCTGTACACGTCAGTTTCGGTGTAAGATCATAGCACTTGAGCAATTTTCAAAAGTCGCGTACACAACTGAAAGAGGCAAAACACTGATACCATCGTATTGCTAAGAAACCTTGCCATCTTAATTACGCATATTTATATCCATAAAAATTTGCATAATAACATAATTTAAGTATTCTCTGCTATCCCTATTCATTAATTTCCGTCAAAATTCAACCAAATAACCATAGTGTCTCTTATACGCGAAATGAATTCTACCGCGATTCCGCGCAGTCAGCCACCTATAACGGCCATACACCACTTTTCCCGTGCCATCACAAGGCAAAAACTTTTTCCCTTAATGTCCGAAAAACTCTTTCTCATCCATCGACTCCCACATTCACGCACACACATGCGAGAGTGCGTATATAAGAGGCACATAGTCGCGGCCAGACCGATCGAGATTATTTGAATATCCCGTAGTTAAGATTCGTCGGGCGTATGGTGCGCGGCGGTGTGGCGGCGGCATCGGCGAGCGGGGCAGTGATTGTCGAATCGGGCAGTCGAGTCACGTGGCCCGGCACGTCATACACGTCAAACCGAACCCCCTCCGGTCCTGCACTGCCTTTCTCGCGAGAAAGCAGAGAGTGAGAGAGAGAGAGAGAGAGAGAGAGAGAGAGAGAGTGCGGAGACGAAGAAGAAGCCCTAGCCATGCGGCGCTGCCCTCGACGCTGGCCACTTGCGAGAGACGTGTCGGTACTGTATATATATAAATATATATAGCGCGTGTTTCCAGAGGCCCGAGGGGCTGCGAAAGCCAGAGAGAGAAGAGAGAGAGAGAGAGAGAGAGTAAGAGGGAAGGCGCTTTACATTCTATTTTCACGCTGTACTGACCCCGATTTATGCGACTTCCTTAACGTATTCGCGAGATATTGCCTCTTGGCACGTGTTGCCTGCTAAGTCGACATTCATTTCTCTCGAGGGGCGAGGAGGGGCCGCGGCCACTGCGTCCACTCTTATATATGTGTATACTGCCTCTATACATGCGCGACAACTTATATATATAAACCTTGGGGACCCATGAAAACTATCTCAATCTGCGAGCACATTTGATTAACGAATTCGAGGATTCTCCTAATCTGTCGCATTGTCTTTGGATGACTCGATGGTCAATTCATTTGATATTGATTGTTTTTTTCATCTTCAAAATTTATGCTAATAATTAGTGATAAGCGCGATAGAAATGGATTAATGGAAGCCTTAATAAAAAATCAACTTTATATAACGTGACATCTTTCGTACACTATGCGGAAGATCAATTTTCCACCAAAGATTCTCACGACTCGAAATTTCAAGTAGGTGATTTTTGTGTCCAGAGCCTTTATACATATATATATATAGTCCAAGGAAGAGCTGCAGAGTTGATAAGCGTTGAGAGGCTGAAGGTTAGGGTGAAAAATGTCCAGAGAAGAAAGAGAATAAGAGTAGCCTCTCTCTCTCTCTCTCTCTCTCTCGTCCGCGAGAGAAGCGAATTTGTACGCACTGGACTGCATTATGTCGCTAAAGCGCGTGTTATAGGGGTGGGTGTGAGCTCTCTCCGGTATATATATATATATATATAGGCGGTGTTTTATGCGCGTCACCG
The DNA here is from genome assembly GCA_900490025.1 of Megastigmus dorsalis. Taxonomy (NCBI): domain Eukaryota; kingdom Metazoa; phylum Arthropoda; class Insecta; order Hymenoptera; family Megastigmidae; genus Megastigmus; species Megastigmus dorsalis. Next base: position 26,610 of record UELU01137413.1, read on the forward strand.
CCCCCGCGCGCCTCTTTTCACGGGACGGCGAGCATCGGCTCTTCTCTCTCCTCCTTTATTTCGCCTTTATTTTTATCGAAGAGCGCGGGGTCGGCTCGGGTGTAACCGAGTTAAATAACGCTACATTACCACCCTCTCTAGCGGAGCGCCGCCGCCTATATACACACAACACAAGGCTTGTCCGAGTGTGAAATACCCTCTGGCTTATCAAGCTCCCGCAGAGCTTTTTTTATTATATACAGCCTCGTCTGTGTAGTGTCCCCTTTACCCCGCGGGAGAGCTCGATCTGCTGGATGGGTTGGCGCGAGATGCAGGCGACGGTGTGTGTACATGTGTGTACAGTCGATGCGCTCTCTGTGGGCAGCGATTGACCGAGAGAGAGAGAGAGAGAGAGAGAGAGAGAGAGAGAGCGAAGGAGTATGGCGTGCTTGGTGCAGGCGGGCGGCGACGCCTCCTCCTCGACGACGACGACGACCACGACAAAGAGTTATTGACTTGGTTTCGAGGGGCTCTCGCTAACTGTTATCACAAATTTAACCCGCGTTTACTTATACTTGCGTCTTGCGCGCCCGACACCAACTATATACGTGGACCAATATTTTCTTTGGCCATTATAATTGCAAAATATATAGCGCAATCATTTAGCATTTTGTTTATGGGTATAGCAGGTTGTATATAGTTATTGCAATATCATTGTGTTGACAAAGTGACAAAGTGCTACTGTACAGGGTGGTAGTTTTAGAGCCTAACAAAATGTATAGCTGGATTCTATATTAACTAATGAACAATAGTCATAGTAGCTCCAAGGTTCTGTATATAAATTAAATTTCTGTTGTATCGCGGTATAAATTAATCGATACACCAACTCGATTCGCCAGAAATCGTATTTCTTCACCAAGGCCATATGGCTATTCGATAAAGTCATTGCGCGTATACTTTAAAGAATTTAACAGCAGCTAAACACACTCGTCCTTAACACTGCTTGTTAAGAAAAGTGTCGGCAGAGTGGACACGATCAGCTCGACACGTCGAAGCGTCGGGATCCTTCAGAAATAACAGATCCTTGCGGAAAGACAGACGACGTGTGTCGCTCGTCCACGCGTATAGTCCCAAGTGTCATTCACGCAATACACGTTCGCAGCCTCGCCAGGACGATTACCTTCGTCTAGACGGACGGTATACGACGACGACGACAATAATTATTCCACCAGATATATATCTATATATAAATACAGATATACGGAGGATCAGTCGCCACTGTGATCTCGCTCCACCCAAACGCGAATATCACTCTTTCTGCTCGCTCTCTCTCTCTCTTTCTCGAAGTGGTGTTCCCTCGGGGCTTTTCCCATTAAACGACGGGCCGCATGCCACGGCCTTTCTCTCTCTCTCTCACTTCTTTTCGTTTATACGCGTTTATGCGTGCGGGATACGCCCGCTCTTGTATGTATATACAGGCTGGACACGCTGTGTTATTTCAAACGTAGAAATCACTTTCGGAGAAGTCGTAGGTTGAGTGTCCGGCCGGTGCTTAGATGACACTGATTATACAAGGAACGTCTATAGATATGTATCCTACGAATTTGCTTATACGCGTTGGTGAACTTTTTAAGAAGTTGAAAGAGGAGGATCTACAGCTTCACTAGTGATTTTGCGTATGAGGTGATACTTATCGTCTCGATTCTAAATTAATTTTGTGTACCGAAGATAATTTAAAAATACTTTTTATAATAAGATGCTCGAAAGTATTGTGTTTTTAAAGATCGGTCGACGAAGCGCTAAACACGTTCGCGCTGTATAACCAATTCTTCGTTTAGTTAAAGAAAAATCCCGTACTTGCACTCTTCATTTCTGCGAGTGAGAGACTCGCATTTTCCTCCGTATACATCGAGCTCTCTTTCATCCTTCTTTGGCCTCGCGCTCCACACCGTCGTATATAGCTGCTGCTGAGCGTAGCAGCAGCGGCAGCAGCAGCAGCGTTAGCTTAATGGCATGTCGAGCGTATCGGGTTTCTGGAGAAACGTTAAAGATCTTCGGGGAAAGGAGCGCGCGCGAGAGAGAGAGAGAGAGAGCCAACGATCCCCCTTTTTCCGTACACCTCTTTCTCACTTTCCTTCCCTTCGTTTCTACGTTTTCCTTTTTTTTTTCAAAAGTTCCCTTCATGTGTGTGTGTGTGTTTCGATGTGCTTTTGTGAGTCGTGTGGACGTGTGTGCGTGTGTGTCTGTGTGTCGCGGGAGCTCGTATTTCTCTGGTAATTTCAACGGCGCTGATGGCTTCGAATGAAAAACCATGATAGAGTATAAAGAAGTAGTTCTCCGCTGTAGCTATACTTCTTTTTATTTGCGTTGCACTGCAGATTTATATAATCTTTGAATAAAAATTTGAAATTTTCCTCCTTCTACGTTATTATACCTCGTATACCTATAATATATATATATAGAGAGAGAGAGAGAGAGAGAATTCCTGAACCATATATAAAATCATATAAAAAAGACATTTGAAATCGGTAAAAGCAAACGCAGTCGTCGGAGAGCTTTATACATTTTTTCTTCCAAAATGCCATTCAGCTCATGAATCTGGGATAGAGCATTTTCTCCCTCCATTTTTGTCGAGGGGCGGAGGCGAGGCCGCGCGCGAGCCACCAAGCAATCTATATATATATGTATATATAGAGAGGAACCCGTCGAGAATCTTGACGATCATCAGCCTGTTGCCTCGCGGCCGGTGCCCCGTCGCCGGTCCCTTTTCATCGGCGCTCCGCACATACTGTGCGACCGACTTGGAATATAAAAAACGCGCCGAAGGAGGGTTGCGCCCCTCGACCCGTCTATAGCCACCCCCGCTATACGGATACATACACGTATAGATATATATTGGTAGGCAGTCGCGTGCTGGTAGATAACGGCCTGCTAATTGATTATAATAAGCGGCGAGGAAGTCGGTGACTGCGTGGGGTACCTTAGCCGCGCATAATATATATACGTGTGCGCCGTTTTAACGCTCGACGTGCGGCTAAAGTGCCGCTTCCGCTTTTTGTTTCAGACTAATCAACCGTCTAGTGTTACGGCTTTTACTTTTTTTTTTGTTCTAACTAATACCTAATGGGCACGTTATTCGAGGGGTGTTACGCAGGGTAATCGGGTTGAATTAATAGCGTATACATACCTAAAATTTGATTAAATTTTAAAGGTATTCCAAATCATATATAAAAAACTATATATCTATATACATCAATATTTTTGATATTGCCAAGATTTCGCTAAAGACAACAGAAAGCGTTGTAACCCAACGAACCAGTCAAAGACCAAAAGTTCGTGAGAATAACAGCTACGATCCAATAAGTGCGTATATATATATAAAAGTCAACGAACCCATCAGCGGGGGTTGTCATATAGCTCGACGCGAAGAAGAGAGACGCGATATTATGCAGGACTACGAGCTCGTGTCGACGCGTCGGGGGCGTTCGACAATTTATCGTCTTCATTTGGCCACTATAACACACACGAGGCTGCACACGCGCCTCCATATTTATTGGGTCGTTACGCGCAATATGGCGTCTATTAAGCGATATACGAGCGCCGAGGCAGGAGCACCAGCTTCTCCGAACCAATCGAATTAATCCCTCGCTGCAATAAGCTTAATAAATATTGATTATTTAATTAATGTATAATCGTACAGCCGCCGCGTGGGCTGGTCGTCTTATACACAGATCGGCAGTGGATTGGCTCGCCCACTGTCGTCGTTATACGACGCTCTCTAATTGACGATCGCGCGGCCATATATTAGGCCACTGCATGACTCCAAGATTAGATAAATGCAATTCGCCCGTGCGCTCCGCTGTTTGTATAAACCCGAGAGAAAGACAATCGAGCGGGCAAGAACGAAAGTGTCTTAAACGAATGAGAGCCAATCAATACGCTGCAGGGCGGGTGTTTCTCTTCCTTCTTTTTTTCTTCCTCTTTTTTTTTCACCCACACCCTCGATTATTTCCTTCCTCTGCGTCATCCTTTTACACGATACCGAATGAAATTTAGAGAGAGAGAGAGGGAGAAAAAACGTGTGACGCGCGAGAGATATGTATAAGAGAGAACGAGAGAGGAGGAGGTGGAGATAGAAGAAAAAAAAAGTCAGGAGAGCCGAGGAGGATAAAGCGAGTCTCGTGAGAACGAGAGAAGACGTAAAGCCATCGACGGAATCGTCAATTGCAGCCTCTTATTGGTTTAATTGCTAATTGCTACTCCTCTCGCGCTGCTCTTTCGTTGCCGCCGCCACCGCGGTGAACAAGTGTGTAGAAGAAGAGACGAGTTGGGCGCCATTTTAGTCGTCTCATCGCCTTATATATATACACTCTCACGGGCGAGTCGTGTATCCGTGTCTTCCTCGCGATCGCTGCGCTACAGTAGATGTGTGTACAGCATGCGACGACGCTGATCCGAGCCAATTAATTTTTCGGATAGCCGCAACTGTTAATTAATCGTCTTTAATCGGCCTGATGCAGCAGTCTTCTTTGTTATCCCAGTGCGCGAGATCGCTCCGTTTCCGTTTCTCCCTCGGCTTTCCCCAGTTGTTTTTCCTTCTTCTTTAAACACATGTATGTATGCTACGATGCCCGAGTGTACGCCCGAGTGGCAAACAGACGTGGCGGGCTAAATTGAGAAATTGTACCGAGTGCGGGATTAAAAGTGCGCTCTTGTTTCTTCATCTGTCCGAGCTAATTGATGTGAATATCGGCCTAAGGACTGCTGCTGCTGGCATGTATGGCTCTAGGATTAAAGAGGATCATGGCTGTAATTTGAAAGGAAATTAAGTTTAGAATATACAGTAGAGCGTTTGATTGCACGCTGCGTCGTGCCAGTCATATAGATTGAAGTTAAATTTTTTATTTCTTTTTATGCACTCGGTGCCATATAAGCGATGCGATGACTCGGAAAAATTCTAATATCATTTCAATTTCAACTGAGCAAACCGCATACAAGCCGAATCACTTTTACCACCGATCGTCATTTGTGTGTCTATATATATGTGTGTGTGTGTGTGTGTATATGTACATCTCACCAGTTCCAGTAATTTAGCAACTGGTTCAATACTTCTCGCAATACCCAAACAAGTTTACCACTGTACATACATCCAATACGATCGATGCCTGTACGCGCGCATGAACCAAATAGCCGGAAATAAAAACGTCTGTACGATGCCGAAGCCGCATCGGTGAGAAACGCATACGAAAGGCCTGCGCGCAACGTGGAAAATACAGTCCTGGAACTTGTGCTGTACAGTGTATTCTATTATTTGTCTTTTTAGCCGTTCGAGAGCAACAGCAGCAGCAGCACACGATCCGGACTCTCCGCATGAGCGCGAGAAAGAGAAATGCAGGGTTTCGAGGAAGCCGAGATATCTCTCTCTCTCTCTCTCTCTCTCGCACTCCCTCCACCATACTCGTTTTCCATTTCTGCTTACGCGATTAGCGCTGCAGCTCGCGGCACGCCGACTCTCCTCGCTCCACACGTATATACACATATATACGTCGGACACCCAGCATATGTATATATATATATATATATATATGTAAGCGCGGACGCGTGTGAACGCTCGCTTTTGGCGCTGGAAATTCAAGAAAAGCGGCTACGGCGGCGGCGGCGGCCCCGATCATGACGATAATGACTTTCTGCACCGCAGCTTCTTATACATACATACGAGCTGTCTGGCTCGCGCAGCTCTGTTTATTATTCTATATACTCAAGGCCGGGGCTCCGTGCGCGGTCGGTTTTAATAATCGGCCGTACGTGCATTCGCGCTCTTCGATTAGACCGACCCTGTATATATATATAGAGCTCCTCTTTTTCTATAAACTGTGTGTGTATGTATGCAGCGGTCAATTTTCTGAAAATGTTTCCCGGAAAGGAGCAGCTGCGATGATGGCGCGCGGCGCGCAGGGATTGTGCATGTGTATTACATGCATACCCGTGGATATTATATGTAGTGTGAGAGCGGACTGATTATGCGAATCGAAGAGTAGACCCGCGCGGGCTGGATATCGTCGATAAAGTTATTTCGCGCAATTATTTTATGTAATTTTTCGCGGAACACGGAGGCTGCTGCCGCTGCAACACTCATGTATACACACATATATATATATATATAGTTGAATAATGGAGCGCGTCAGGAAGACGCGTTGGCGCAAGTCTAGGAAGAGGAACTCACCTGTGTATAAATGCTACGTGCACACCATGCATTCGTTTGGAATTGAAAAATTGACGTGTGCAATGATAAAGCTATAGCGTAGAGCTTCAACTTCTTAGCACGGATCTGTATTATATA